>CM024337.1:7895837-8018799 GCA_014170255.2 Drosophila triauraria
ACAACGAAACAAATTATTCATTTTAAACCGTTTATACTGCGAAACATATATGTACTAAGGAGAATAGGAAAAAACAACTACAGTTGTTTTACCAAAACCTACAAATTAGCCCTCAATCATGTAGACTAGCAATTGAGGCTGAGATAATAAAAATGGGAAAAGTCATGAATCGGTTCTACAAAACGAACGATGAACCTTTTAAGCCAGTAAACGACTCAACCGAAAAGATAGAAACGATAGGTGTGAGATGGGCAAACATTTTTAAAACGACAAACATAAATGGGGACAAAGAATTTTGCATTCTAATGGGAGTTATATCTTGCTTAGAAAGAGAATCTTTGCCTTTTAAGACGATAAGAAGTGTGAGGTGCCAGTCCTATACGACCGACAACATCAGGAAAAACTCTTGCTCTACAACGAAACAAATTATTCATTTTAAACCGTTTATACTGCGAAACATATATGTACTAAGGAGAATAGGAAAAACAACTTCTACAGTTGTTTTACCAAAACCTACAAATTAGCCCTCAATCATGTAGACTAGCAATTGAGGCTGAGATAATAAAATGGGAAAAGTCATGAATCGGTTCTACAAAACGAACGATGAACCTTTTAAGCCAGTAAACGACTCAACCGAAAAGATAGAAACGATAGGTGTGAGATGGGCAAACATTTTTAAAACGACAAACATAAATGGGGACAAAGAATTTTGCATTCTAATGGGAGTTATATCTTGCTTAGAAAGAGAATCTTTGCCTTTTTAACTTTGTCGTTTTTAAAATGTTTGCCCATCTCCCTACAATTTCTATAGTTTTGGTGTGGCATTTGCTGGCTTAAAAGGTTCATCGTTCGTTTTGTAGAACCGATCCATGACTTTTCCCATTTTTATTATCTTAGCCTTAATTTGTTTTTTACATAATTGAGGGCTCTTTTGCTGGAAATTTTCCTTAGTATATTCTACTTGGTATAAAAGGCTTACAATTAAAAATTTGTTCCGGTGTAGAGTAAGACTTTTTTCCAGATCGGCAGTCGTATAGGACCGTTGTCGCAGACGATTGACATTAATAAATCTAATATATGCAGTCTTTTAAAAATATCCATAAAGTATCACAAAATATATTGCTTTTCTTTAGATGTTCATGAATCGGTCACGCGGATATAAGATATTTGGAACTGTGAAACATGGAACCATGAAACAGATTGGTAAGTGTTTTAAATTGTGAATAATTAAATTTGCTAACTTAATTGTATTTACAGGTCAAGAACACTTTGTCGCATTTACTGGGGCATCCGCATCCGGCAATACTAACTCCTCCCGCATTTCCTCGAGCGTGAAGAGCGTCTACAAGACCCATGTCGATGTGGACCTTCAGAACATTAGGTCGGAGATCCACCTGTGCGGAGATCCTGGCACCTCCAATTCCCAGATGCTGCAGTATGTGTACAATCTGTTCCCCCCGATCGCAGTACACCTCGGGTCGCGGCTCCTCGGCTGTGGGTTTGACCGCCTATGGACCAAAGATCCGGAGACACGCCAATTGCTGCTGCAAACGTAAGTTTAATCCTGGAATTATATATCAATCGTTAGCTCATGGCTTTTGTCTACGCAGGGGCGCTCTGGTCTTGGCCGACAATGGTGTCTGCCGCATCGATAAGTTCGACAAGATGAACGACCCACGAGGTGATGGAGCAGCAGACATTGAGCATTGCCAAGGCTGGCATCATTTGCCAGCTGAACGCTCGCACCTCCATCCGGCTTCGTCCAGCCGCCTAACATTGACCGCATTTTCTTTCACCCAAAACTTCTCCTTTGTCTTCGATTTTTAAATGCAGTGGAACAAGCGCAAAACATCATTAATAATGTCCAGCTGCCGCACACTCTGCTCGCGTTTCGACCTGATCTTTTGGTTCTGGATCCGCAGGATGAGGTGTTTGACAAGCGTCTGGCCAGTCACTTGGTCTCGCTGTACTATGTCACGCGTCACGAGGAGGAGGATACCATGTTTGTGAATTATATTTAATCTTAAACGTAACTCCCGAGTTTCTAAAATAATTTATTTTCCAGGACAGCGTATTGCGTGACTACATCGCCTATGCCCAGCATCTACCCAATGGACCCACCATCTGCATGTTCAACCACGAGTGTGCCCATGGGGCGTCGAGATGGACGGCTTCCTCTTCGGCGCCTGCTGGCAGATCCCTCTGCTCTAAATGACGTCATTTGAAAACATCCTTTATATTTTTGTGCGTGCAACAGGAAATGGTTTGATTTGCTTGTATTTCCATATAGAAGCGAATACAATGGCTCTGGTGGATGAGTCAAAACCGGCAATTTTACCTTGCCACCTGCGCAGCATAAGCCGGGAGCTTCAATCGAAACTTCAGTGCATTGCAGTGCTGACATACCACAGACAATGAACCGATAACAACGCAGCTATGGTCTTTGTAGGACGTTGAGAAATTGTATGCAAATGCAGCGCGATTCAAGTCTGTTCTTGGTACTCTTTGTGTAGAGCGAATCTGTGCTAAACGGGTTCGTCTCGATTCATTTCTTTCTGCACGTTCGTCTTGCGTTTGACTTTCATGGACATTCCGACTATATGTTGTCTAGCCGCTGGCGGTTCCCGAGTCCCAAGTTCAGCTCCAATCAAAATCATTCCCCAATATCATCTTCTAGGTGTGTTCTAAGTTTAGTGAATTTCGTGTTGTAAGAGTTTATTTCGGAGCCAGTTTCTTGTATCGGTAACCCAACATGTGCAAAGTGTGTTTGTAAAATTTCAATTACTTCAGAGACAAACAGCTGGAGAAGAAACCTATTCCTAAAGCATATTAGCACAAAATAAATATGACAAGTTTTAGCTCAATGCGTGATTGAATATTGGAGGGTTCGGAGGGGAGCTCATCGAAGGGTAAGATGGTTCCTTGCCTCACTTGCTTTATAGAAATCATTCCAGGCATCACACAAATAGCAGGATCTGAACCGTTCTGATGAGAACTTCTATCAAAATAGAAAAGAACAAGCGATCTTTAAACATATATTTTATAATAATCCTTTATTTTTTATTCAGAGAAACCAAAAATTTTAATTTTTGTCAAGTGAAAGACATTATAAAATGTTCGCCAGCATAGTGGCTCTGAATAAAAATTACCAGACAGATTTTTGTTGCCTATGAATAAATTAGCTTACACAACTCAAAGAAATCCTTGATTTTTTCCTAAGACCTTTGATAACTCCCAGGGGAGCTGTTCAATTAGCAGGGGAACTAATCAGAGAGGAAAACGGGGGTAATAAGAGGCATCAATAACCCTCCTAGTCGGGCCAATTATGGGTGCTTAATGACTTGATTAATAAGAAAATCGGGAGACATTGAGCAGAAAACGGACAGACGGACAGACGGACATGGCTAAATCGACTCGGCTGGTGATGCTGATCAAGAATATATATACTTTATGGGGTCGGAGATGCCTCCATCTGCCTGTTACATACATTCTCGATTGGCACTAACTTATAATACCCTTGTACCCTATGGGTACCGGGTATAAATATACTAAAGGAAAATACTAGAAAGTATAACTTTTATCCTCTAAGGTATAAAATTTATAATGTCGAAAGTATAATTTTTATATAATAATCATTTGTATAATAATCAGTCGTATAAAGTCGATCAGTCGAAAGTATACTGATCGACTTTATACGACTGATAATGCTCATTGAAATGATTAAGTGGGTATTGATGACTTAAAATAAATATTTCCTTATCATTATTAATTAAAATATAAGTTATTTTATGTAAGTGTATAAATGTTGCATTCATTTTTTTGTGTTAAATATAAATCACTCGAATACTTTCAACCTCTATATACTATATTATCAATTATGTTTCAGATGTGAGCATAAAATGGAAAAGCTGAAAAATTGAATACACTTAAAGCACTTCATCTTGATACTTAAATACTAATATTTTTATTTAGAAATAGATTGAATAACGTTAGCGACACAATAATAATGATTATCGTACAATGTCTTAATATCATAAAAAAAAATCCTGCTAAAAATACCTTTTGGGACTGGTTTGGGTACTTAAGACAAAAAACCTTATAAATTTTAAAACAAATGTCCAGCGCGATAATAAAAGAATTAAATTTATAAAGATGGTCTCCAAAGCTTACATAATATTCGGTTAGATTTAAAAAATCGGACCCTACAACTATTATGAAAGGTTGTATAGAAGTATTCTTGTCAAAATTTTTCCTGTGAAGCAGTTCCAATTGATGATGCAAATCATTTATTGCTTCTACATACAATACGCAGCTGCTTACACCATCTTGAATGGACGCCTTCCGGAAAAACGTCTGGTCATCTCTGGAAACTAGAATTGAATGAATTAGTTTTAAACAAAGCACAGTATAGAAAGTAATTACTTGGATCCACAGAATCGTTAATTGAAACGAATAAGTTTTATAAAATTTGTCCTTTACGTAAGATCTGTAGTGGGTTATCAGTTTCGGAACTGTTTCCTCCCACTTGGTGGTCAAGCAGTACTGGCGCTCAGGATGCAGTTTAATAAAATCCTGTTCCACCTAAGTAAATAAATATAAAAATATTAATAATACAAAAACATAACAATTAAGATAAACATATATTAACATAAAACATTACGGGACATCACAAAAATCACATAAAATTAGTTTAAGTAATCGGACTTAGCCTAGTTAGTGCGAGTGAAACCACAAGAGTGTGTTGACGAATTTTTTGTCTGAATTTAACCCTTACGTGTGCAAAAAAAAAATAACGCTTAGAATTAATAACCAAGACAGTAAAGTAGTAAACATTATGAAAGTTACTTTTATAATTTAATTTGTGATAGTTTGGAATTTGAAATTAAACGCTGTGTTTGTTTTTGTATACATAATTTTTTTCTAAAAGAAATTTTTCTTTTGCACCATAAGGGTTATGCTCAGAAAAAAATGCATTCACACACAACCGTTTTTCTCAACACTATAGTCGTTTCACTCACACTTATTGCGGTAAATTGACAATTAGGACAACTCGTCTTGCAAATATTCTTTTAAGAATATAAAATACAATACAGTATATGAAGTCAATATAATTATACTCACTTTTTAGTTAGCACAACACTTTTACTCTATAGTTTTTGTCTTAGTTTTTCAATATGCACACCTTGCCACCAAATATCAACATCAAAGCTATAAAGGGGGCGCAAAAAGCACTAACGCGATAAACAGAAAAGCAGAAAAGATCTAACGCGTTATGTGTTCGAAATTTTCGAAGTGGAATCGTATAAGAATGATACTCGAAAATATACAATTAAACTATTGAGTATAAAAGCTATACTTCTCAGTACAAAATTTTTATTATTATGTATGAAATCAATACTAAGCTCGTTATACTGCTTGGAGTATAATTTTGAGACAACGCGTATTAAGTTTAAACTCTTGGTTTTTTTTTCACTTCTACATAATCTGGCACTTGAGCGCCGAAAACTCTGATAATTCTGATACATATTTTTACACACCGAGAACATTCTTTTTCCAAGATAATATAACAAACAAATAATTAGTATATATACAATACAAAAACTTAATACTCACGTTAACCGTGTCCACTTTTCTGGCGATCTACTTTCTTGGGCGAAAGCGCTGCAACTCTTGTTCTCCATAATTATTTGTTTGGTTCAAATAAATCGAGTCCGTCGCTGCAGCTGGGCCATTGGAGGGAGGTTTTATACTTCTAGAAGAACAAGCAGGCCGGCTTGTCTGCCCTTGACACTTCATTGTTTGATGAGCTTCTGGGTTGTAGGGTCATATTCCTGGCCACAGCCAGTTCTCCAGGACTAAGTTCCATTGCTCCTTTTGACAAATCGGCGGCACACCAGCAGCCGTTGCCTGCGAATGCAGGCTTTGTAGCCAGATCAAAGGAGTAAGTATTAATAGAGTTTTAAGACTATTGGGTAATTTTTGTTGGTTTTAACAGCAGCTGGAATTTAAATAATCTAAATCATGCATTTCCACAAGCATTGAATTCTTTCACTATGTAGTTGAAGTAATCCAACATATTATGGGCTGTTTCTTTTTTCCTTACGCTTATATATGCAATTTGGATTGACCAGCAGTCAACGGATTGCATTGCGAACAAGATTTCCAAGAAAATGTTGACTAATGAAGACAAACGTTGCTAGAAACATGTTGAGCAACACCCAAACAAGACAAATTTTGCTAGGGACATGTTGAGCAGTCCTGCCAATATGACGTCATAGAATCAATCTGTGATATAATATCCAATGCAATCGGCATTAATAAACTAAACAACATTTTTGAAATTAATTCTTCCGGAAATATTAAAACATATCACACGTACACCTGCCATAAAAAGTCTGCGTACAAACCTTACGCCAAAGTTCAACGGCAAACGAAAATATATTCATATTAAAGTTATCGTCTTGATTTTTTTTTATATTAATAACACATCTATTGGCAATAAATGTATTCATTTATTTAAATCAACAACTTTTTTAATTAAAATTAAAAAACAAAAAAATCCCATTCATTTTGACAAGAAAAAGTCTGCGCACAAACTTAAGCTAATGGATATAAAGGCACTTTTTTGGCACAAAATGGTTGATGTTAGTACGATGTAGGATAGCCCTTCCTTAGAAGTGTCTCATCCAAGCGTTTTGAACTAATTTTTCATTAAAAGCAGGCGGTATCTTGCTCCACTCATCCAAGGTCACCTCCTTCAATGTATCCTTCGAGGTAATTGGACGAAGGCAAATCCTGCACTCGAGAAAATCCCATAAGTGCTCTATGGGGTTCAGATCCGGCGACTGCGGTGGTGAGTGCAGCTGATTTTTTGTGTTGTATAGCAACCACATTTTCACATTAAGCGCAGTGTGCTTGGGGTCTTGCTGGAACCTAAAATCCTCAGCCAGACCCAACTTTGATGCGCTTTGGTGTAAATTGTCTTTCAGGATATCCATATACGCCTTGTGATCCATTGTAGACTCAATAAACACCTGGTTGCCAACTCCACTTGCAGCCATACACCTTATTCCAGAAAGTTAAGGGTATTAATGATAAGCAAAATCCATGCGGTTCCTTTTATTGACGGGCGATATGAGGGGCTTCTTCCGTGTAACGCGGGCATTAAAGTGCTCCTTTTTTAAAATCTTGCGGACTGTATCGTCTTTCATATCCTTCTTAAACTTCTCCTGTATAGCCGTGCAAATTTTTGAGGCCTTTACTCTAGTATTAAGCCTCACAGTCATCAAAACGTCCCACGTCTCTCGATCGGTCAGTTTCTGCGGCCTTCCAGAACGTGGCTTTGGGCGAATTGAGCTGGTTAAATTAACATTTTTTATAACTCTTTGTACAGAGGAATGCGTTCTGCCCACGATTTCGCCAATTTCTCGGAGAGTTTTCCCCTCATCACGGAGTTTGACGATAGCTTTCCTTAAATCAGGATCAATTTCCTTCGCCTTCTTGTCCATTGCGCTTTGTGTAATGCAGTGACAAAATTTCTAGATGAAAAGAGCATCGAGAAGTTTCTGATGCTTTTATCACCGTTATATGTGATTTACCTTTACCCAAAGCTGCATACCAGTGTTGCCAGAGTCGCTTTTTTTCCGTCAATCTGGTTTTTTTTTAAAGACCATTTGCTAGAAATATATGTCCGTCGAATTAGCGTCGGTGAGTTAGCGTCGAAACGGAACGGTGGGAAATGGAACACGGAGGGAGATTTTATTTTTGAATTATTTCGTAAATAAAGCATTTAATCGAACAAACTAAAGTTCCAACTTGTTAAGAATTAAATTTACTAATGTTTTATTTTGGGTTTGGGCAGATTTGACCAGCGCAGGTGCCTTAAATATCCATTCAAAAAATCGTGCCCCTACTGTTTTTGAAATTTCTCCCCCCAACGCTCGCGTGCCAACATGCACGGTACCCCAAGTTTTTGAGCATTCATTCAAGTATCTCCACACAAAATTTCATTTGATTCCTTCCGACAGTTTTTTAGAAAATCGCGCAACAGTGGGCCAACCTATGAAAAGCTCCCATACAAAAAGAGGCAGCAAAAATTAGAAGTCCTATAACTCTACTTTCGGATCGCGTGCCGATATATACGGTATATGGGGATATTGGGAATTGAATAGAGAATATTTGGGGAAAGTTTTATTAAAATCGAACCGACAGATTTTGAGAAATTCGCTTTACAGTGGGGCTTAGGGAATAGCCGTTAACGAAGGCGCGAGCAGCGGAACTGGAACCGTTCGTGAACCAGTCGCTCCCTGAGCCATCGGAACCATGTTAATTGGAATTCAAACAATTGGCGGGACTAGACCAATAGGGGCTACTTTAAAAATATTATTTCGGCTCTCAACGAAAGCGTGCCGACATGCACGGTATACCAAAAGAAAGGGAAAAATAGCGATTAAATTCGGGTTCAATCTCTATAGGAATCTAGTGGTGACAATTTCGCGGGAAAGAACGCATATATACACAAACAGTGTGTGCGTTCTTTCCCGCGAAATTTACCGGTGTATGTCTTTTTACACATACTATTATGCAATGCGCAGACATATTCACAAACAGTGTGTGCGTTCTTTCCCGCGAAATTTATCGGTGCATGCTTTTTACACATATACATATTCAATGCGCAGACAACGCGGGAAAGAACGCACACAAACACAAATTTACATCACGGCATATTGCATTTACTTACCTTTGAACATTTCAAGAAAGCATCTTGGTGCTTATTTTTTAAATGGGATAACAGATTGCTTCCGTTTCCGCTGGTTTTGATAACTTTAGAGCAAAATGTGCATTTCGCAGAATTAGCATTTGATTCTGTATCAAACAAAAACACCTCTTAACGAGGTGAGATAAAAGTGACGATGGCACACTCAACACAAAAAATTTCTGATACCAAATTTTGTGACGATTAATAATTATTTAAACAAAAATATTAAAAAATTTTTTAATTAGTTTAAAAATCGGCACGCTGCCTGTTTTGCCTTTTTAAATTTTTCAGCTAAGTGCCGATTTTGAAACTAATTAAAAATTTTTAATATTTTGTTTAAATAATTATTAATCGTCACAAAATTTGGTATCAGAAATTTTTGTGTTGAGTGTGCCATCGTCACTTTTATCTCACCTCGTTAAGAGGTGTTTTTGTTTGATATCAGAAGTTTTTAAAATGTCATATGTATGTAGGTCTCCAATTGTTAGTGTTAATTAGTATAGCTCAATACCATGTCCTGAGGTTGTTTCTTTATGACTTAGCTATTATAAAAAATTATAGCACATAGTTATGACATCTGATATCAGCTTAACGCCGGTTACCGTCGCAAAATTTAGTATCTCGTTAAGTGGTGTTTTGATATAAGAAGTATTTGTTTCAAATGTGGAAGACTAACAAAAGAAATCCATATATGAAGAAGTTGTCTATATGGGATCATTGCTACTAATTTGAATGAAAAGCGAATTTTCGGAGATATGAGTAGTACCCCAAAAGGTGAACAGTAATCTCAAATGTTATACGGCCTGAAGTGAGTATCAAAATCGTAAGAGCAATTTTTTTTAAATTCAGGAAATCCTTAAAAATATTAATTTTTAGTTCTAAATTCCTTATTATAATATTTAGATAAAATTGTAAAGGCAAAAAAATTATCATTTTAAAATACCTTTCCAACGACATATAGCACGTTTCAGTAACTTTAGTCGTTCGGAAGTTATGGGCGCGAGAAATCGATTTTTTCCTATTATTCCGCCAAAGTAGCGGGAAAAGCAAAAGTGGATCAAATTAAAACAAACAATTTAAAAGGTTTTTAAATTTAAAATATTTTACGTTTTGTTTGATGGTTTTAAAGTTTATTGCAATTTCAATTACGGCTGTAGCACGTCTTTATATGACTCTACATGTATTTTTACATAAATGTATGTAAAGTGCATGTAAAAGGTTAGGTAAATGGGATCTTTGCTACTAATTTTAATGAGTAATATCTCAAGAAAGCGAATTTTCCCAGATATGTGTTATATTCCAAAGTTGAGCCATCTCAAGGGCTATATGGCCTTGAGTGACTATCAAAATCGTTAGAGCCAATTTTAAAAAACTTACAAAACTTAAAAAAAATTAATTTTAATTATAAATTTTAAATATTATACTTAGATAAATTATGTCCAGGCAAAGCTATTATCATTTCAAAATACCTTTCTAACGACATATAGCACGTTTTTGTAGCTTTAATCGTTTAGAAGTTATGGGCACGGGAAATCTAGCTTTTTTAGCTGTTTTCCCGCCAAACTAGCGGGAAACCCAAAAAGTCGTAGAACAAAAAATGTTTAGCTCGAGCTGTTTAATAGAATAAAAGTAGTTCCAGGAGTCTAAAACAAAAAAATCGACAGACAGACAGACAGACAGACAGACAGACAAACAGACAAACAACAGGACAAACGTTTTCATTTTGGAAAGGCCGTTAAAATCTTGTTTATTCAATATCTTTTGAACGGAGTATCGGATCAGGATGATCGAGGTGTCATTCGACGCGTATTTAAAGCCTGATCACAACAACATAAAAAAATTGGGGATTTTTGCTCCACCGGCCCCCATAGCTCCAATTTTCAAAATTATCAATTTTGCCCTTTCACTCACATTTCTCCTAAACTAATCCGTTTTTGAAAAATCTTAGTATGAAGTTTCAAAGAGGTTTACAATACCTTTCGATCAAGATATAAATGGTTCTGATCGGACTATCGTAGCAGATTTTCAATTCTACGGCTGTATATAGTAGTCTCCTTGCGCACCACAGTCTCGGTGCTCATCGTCACTACGTGGACTGCCGTCCACAGTGATAAAAATCTTTTGCCGCACTAATTTTTTCTTACACTTCTCACTTTGCTTTCTGGCTAAAGAGTGACCAAACATAAAATATCGGAAATATCATAGAAAAATATCGCTAAAATCGTCTTTTTTTTGCCCAAAAAATATCGAGATGATAATATTTTTTTAAGTGAGAAAATATCGATATATCGATATTTTGATATATTTCCGACATCCCTAAAACGAAGTTGGCTTCGCGCGAGACGTTGCGGTTGCCAGAGCAGTGCAAAGCAACCACTCGACCGCTCATTCTCTCTCTTCTCTGCTGCTGCTGCTCGCGTCACGTTTGCACTGTCTGTGTAGCGGCAGAGAATGGGCAGAGGTAACGACGCATGAGTCATGCTTTTTCGAGCGTGCAGCCTGATCTATCGATTTATAAGACGTTATCACGTCAAAAAATCTTAAAAATACAAAAAATACAATAAACAACATTTTTGGTATTTCTAGTTCTTAGGCCGATTTTTACATGAAAACACTAGGACATGCTATGTAACCATTTTATTAAGAAAATTGTAATATGGATTTGAAGTTTTTATATATATATATATATACACGAAAATACGAGGAAAATAAAGATTTTAGTTTTTGGGCCTGTTAGACCTTTTTGGCCATATGATATGGGAATCTGTTACACACAGGTCAAGTTTGTTTTAAAATTTGGCCGCGCCCACTTCCGCCCCGAAAATCATAAAAAACTATAAATAGTCGTTATATTCGGGTAAAAGTTAATATACATTTTGGACTCCCCCTAAGGAAAGCTGCGTAGCCTGTTGCCTTCTGGGTTCTGGGTTCGAGCACTGGCCGCGCTCAAAACTTTTTTTCAGACCTTTCTAGCATAAAAAACGTTAGTCCAGCGCTGAGAGCTCTAGGCTATGCAGCGATTGTTACATCTAATAGCTTCCACTCTTTTTCAATAAGACGGCGCTTTTCAATAAAAAGGCGATTTTTTGGTTGCAATTGAGATGTGAGATCGCACTGCGTTCTTTAAGGTTGCGCCAATTTCGTTTATTCGTTAACTGCAATCGAGGGAGTGTTGGTGCGTCGTCGAGTTTTCGGATATTAAGCTTAAAAATAGTTTAAAAAACGTAATTTTAATTTTCATGCAATAGTTGTAATTAAAGATAGTTATTATTTGACGTAGTGTTTGTGCGCGAAGTGAAGTTTAAGATAGATAATTCCGTGCTGCAGGTGGTTTTGTAAGTTGTTAATTATTTCTTACGAGTGTGTGTGTGCGGGGCAGTGCTGCAAAATCTACGTATTTTTACGTAGATCTACGTATTTTCAGCCCCGATCTACGTATCTACGTATAGAGCTCCCAAATCTACGTATTTTTTTTAAATTGTACAAAAAAAAAATTTAGCAAATTTCATCGATTTCACAAGCTGCACTTTCATTTTCAGGTAACTACTTTAAAATTTATTGTTTTATATAACCTCTAATAAACATGCATTTTCATGACAGGACTGTGCACGCGAAATTTCACTGAGCTCGACAGGGAGTGGCGTATCTTACGGAATACAGATCTGCCCTTTAATGGGGAAGATGCTAAGGAAGTAGAGATTTGGGCGTATATTGCAAATATTAAAAAAGGCGATGGTTCCCTTCTTTTTCCTTTTTTGTCAGAGTTTGCTCAAAATATTTTAACATTGCCGCATAGCAGCGCAAATGTTGAAAGAATTTTTTCTGAGATAACTTTAATTAAAACGAATAAAAGGAATTGTTTAGGCACAGAAACCCTAAAAGGATTATTATTCACAAAAGACCATTTAAAGCAAATATCATCTGAGCCATCGAAAGAGCACCTAAGCTATTTTAATAAAAATATTCACTCCTAAATATTAAAAAAAATGTTAATTTTATTAATAAAAACTTATATGTAAACAAATATGGCATATATATAATTAAAATACCCTTTATAATTGGCTTTGTTTGACTTTAAAAAAAATACGTAGATCTACGTATTTGACCAAATTTTGGCTACGTAAAAATACGTAGATTTTTAGTTCAAGCTACGTATAAAAAAAAATTTCATTTTGCAGCACTGGTGCGGGGGTTCTTATGTGGAAATATATATAAATACATACATACATATATTCCAGTTACCCATAGTTTCAAAACTACTAACTTCGCGAAATGGATCGTAAAGTGGTAATAGATGTACTAAGTGCCATCTTAAATGTCGCACAATCACAAAACTATTACGGCACGTTTGTGGCACCATTCCGTTCGCGGAATGCCCATTTATGGGCTGCTGCTCGGCCTCACTGGAGCTCAGCTTCTCTCCCTCCTCCTTGGGAGTCTTCTCCCTCGTTGCGTCTGGCAGGGGAGCAGGTGCATCCGGATCTTGGCTGCTGCTGCTGCTGCTGCTTCGGTGCTCTGCTGCTAGTCATGTCTGAAATGAAAAAATAAAAAATATGAAAAATAAATAATATAATAAATGTATATAGATTAGACATCTGCATGAAACCACTCACAACATACGTTTCATTGAGTACATTCGAATGAAATGGAATGGAATGAGTGGAATGCAAGAAATGAAACGACGTTGTATGAGTATGCGTTCCCGTTTTGCTGCATAGCTTGGGACGTTGAACGAAATGAATGAGTAGGAATGAAGCGAAAAATTAAATGAATGTATTTGGCAATGCGTGTTATATTCGAATCATTCGAGTTGTTGTGTAGGAATTCGAATTGTCAGGGACCACCTTCAGTTCGCAAACAGACGCAACTGCAGACGCAAACATGGACACCTCAATAAAAGAAGCCGACAAATGTGTATCTGTAAGTATTTGTAGTCCGCGTTATTTTTATTTTGTTCTTAGTTTGATGTTTAGTGTATTTGCAGTTGCAACTCGAATCATTCGAATTTAGCGTCTCAGTTTTCAGAGATCTCACTTCATTCCATTAGTTTCTCTTTCTCTATTCTTTGTGCATCTGAGTCGTACGTAAGCGACTCAACTCATTCAATTCCTTCCGAGCACGCAAGTCCTGTAAAAGAAAAGAAAATTAAAGTAACAAATGAAAGTAAAATGTAAGTTTATATAATACTTACAGCTACATGTCTTTGGTGCTGTTAATGCCTGTAAAAGTGCGATCCTCAGATTGCACTGAGACATTTGGCAGTGCACTCGGCTTGCGAACATGTGGCCTGTGCGAATTATCGTGCTTCCGCATGGCCGTGACTGTACTTCCCCTAAAGCTGCACAGACACGCATATTTCAATGTTACAATGTTGCATTTATGCGTCCTCGTCTTGCTATTCCGACATTGTGTACATTGTCTGTAATTGGCGGGGGGGAAATCCACCCGATTGTAGAGACCCCTCACGGTCCCCCAAATGGTCTCCTGTTGCACCTTGGTGGCTACCAAGTACTCCCGCTTGAGCTGCTGGAGCTTGGCAGCCACCGCTGGATCCGTCGACGTAAAATCGAAGTGGGACTCCTTCTCCGACTTGATGCGTTGGCGGATCGCCAGCAAGGCAGCCAAGTCTTCCGATGGGGGCGGCACCTTGATAACGATAGGGGCATTACCCGCACCTAGACTCTGCAGAGTCGAGGCGGCGTCCGAATCGGCAGCCAACTTGACTGCCGGCAGACTTCCATCTACAGGAGCAGCAGCTCTTAACTGTAGGTGGTCGTCAAACTGGACGAACTGGACAGCGCTCAGCATGGAGGCGTTGTCTCCAAAACTGAGCACCGTCGAGTTGTCCAGCCGGCGCGTCGAGCTGGCCGCTGGTCGCCGCTCTCAACCCTGGCCACTAGGGTGCTCCCCTCCCGCGTTCTCCGCCTGAATGGCGGGGGGATCCGAGCTAGCGGCAATGGCCGCAATAGTATTGGCCATTGCTGCCATTCTGGCTCCCAACTCCTTAATAGCCTCTATGGCTTTAATTTTCGCATCCATCACAATAAAAAAAACACGCACCAAAACACGCACTGTAAGCTTGCTTGCACAAACACTTGCACTAGCTTATGCAAACACGGTCTAGGGGTGGTCTAGATCGAAATTCGATCACAAAATGCAGATATCGAAAAGGAACAATGCAGAAAAATGCAGATATCGAAAGCACATAAAAAACACGAAATGCCGATAAGTAAATACTTTTAATAAGTAAAATGAGACAATAAGATATTATTTAAATTCAAAATAATAACAGTTGAAAATACAAAAACACATTAATTTTATTAAAGTGTTTAATATTTATTTACTAATAAATATATTTTTCCTAACTATGAGTAATTAATGCGAAATGCAATTTTTGACATCTGCATTTCTTTTTTTTCGCAGGTTTGCAGCCCCGACCCTTTTTTTTTGTTTTAAAGTGTATTTACAGTTGTTTTGCTCTTGCTTTTGTGGATGTGTTTGTGTATATGCACAGCCGTTTGATGTGAACGATGTTCGGTGTTCGATTGAGGTTGGATCACCACAACAACAACTAGCACTAAGTTTATATGTAATTTAACTAACTGTAGATTAACTTTTGTTGCAATTTAAATAAATCTTAAATAATTGTTTTGATGTGCAACATTCGAGCTGCCACTGATGCAACGTGAAAATGTTCAGTGTTTTTATTCGGAAAATAGGTTTTCTAATTAAGCTCTTTAAAATTAATTCGATTATAAACGGAGTAAAGAAAGAAGCGTCCGCTCGCTTTGATTTTTGCGTTCAATTTTTGTATAAAACATTGTTGGTACTTTTAATAAAATTAAGGTTCTGGGTCGTACTTAAGAGGGTATTCCCAAACAGTGTATAAATAGAATCTAACAAAAAATATAATAAATAAATAAATAAATAATAAAAAATTTAAGAAAAAGGTAAATTTATAGAGGAAAATATTTCTAGGATCAACTTGTTTTTCTTTTATAATCTCAAACAAACTTTAAATTTAAAAATCAGGAATTATTTGGTTTTCCAACTTTTTGGGGTTGTGGGTGGTATTCCTGTGCACTTATACGTTTATGCACTTTTGCCCTATATCGTGCCCTTGACCAGAATTTTGGGCTATCCGAGCCAATAACATTAAACTGAGGGAATGCAGTTATTAAACATATACAGTTTTATTTAGTTTATTCTTGTTATACCCTTGCAGAGGGTATTATAATTTTGCCATGATATTTGCAACGCAGTGAAGGAGGCATCTCCGACCCCATAAAGTATATATATTCTTGATCAGCATCACCAGCCGAGTCGATCTAGCCATGTCCGTCTGTCTGTCTGTCTGTCTGTCGGTTTCTACGCGAACTAGTCTCTCAGTTTTTGAGCAATCGGGCTGAAATTTTCAGCATAGTCTAATTTCTTAGGCACGCAGTATATATGTCGGAACGGACAACTATATCCTATAGCTGCCATAGGAATGATGGCAAAACGAGAAAGCTAACTTCGGTAAACCGAAGTTTATATACCCTTGCAGTCAGCAATTGGATCATTGAAAATCGATCCAATTTGGTAATGTAAAAAAAAAGTATTTACTTATTAGCATTTCGTGTTTTTTATGTGCTTTCGATATCTGCATTTTTCTGCATTGTTCCTTTTCGATATCTGCATTTTGTGATCGAATTTCGATCTAGACCACCCCTAGACCGTGTTTGCACAAGCTAGTGCAAGTGTTTGTGCAAGCAAGCTTACAGTGCGTGTTTTGGTGCGTGTTTTTTTTATTGTGATGGATGCGAAAATTAAAGCCATTGAGGCTATTAAGGAGTTGGGAGCCAGAATGGCAGCAATGGCCAATACTATTGCGGCCATTGCCGCTAGCTCGGCTCCCCCCGCCATTCAGGCGGAGAACGCGGGAGGGGAGCACCCTAGCGGCCAGGGTTGAGAGCGGCGACCAGCGGCCAGCTCGACGCGCCGGCTGGACAACTCGACGGTGCTCAGTTTTGGAGACAACGCCTCCATGCTGAGCGCTGTCCAGTTCGTCCAGTTTGACGACCACCTACAGTTAAGAGCTGCTGCTCCTGTAGATGGAAGTCTGCTGGCAGTCAAGTTGGCTGCCGATTCGGACGCCGCCTCGACTCTGCAGAGTCTAGGTTCGAGTAATGCCCCTATCGTTATCAAGGTGCCGCCCCCATCGGAAGACTTGGCTGTCTTGCTGGACGGGCCGACCACGTCGGCACGCGGGCAGCGGTAGAGGTGGCTGCAGCGTGGGCAGCGGCAGCGTTGGATGCAGCGCGGGCAGCGGCAGCGTTGGCTGCAGCGCGGGCAGCGGCAGCGGCGGACGTAGAAGCACGAGTGGGGGCAACTGTGCGGGCAACGTTGTCGACTGCGGCGGGGGCAGCAGCAACGGGTTCGCCAGTCGGGGTGGCAGCACGGTAGAGCTGGGAAAAAATCGATTCTAGAATCGATACTATCGATTCTTTTTTTTTCGTTTAAGCATCGATTCTGTTTTGGTAGCATCGATGTATCATGAAGCATTCATCAGCTAAATTCCATCACTGTGAATAAGAATGTAACAGACGCGCCGCTCTAAAACCAAAAACTGTAAACAAGCTTCTGTTTACAAGCAAGAACCAATGGCTTTTGGATATGTAATCATTGCATTTTTTTAATGTTCTGGAAACGTAATTTTTGTTCGCTTTTTATTTTATGAAAACAAATTCTTTTGTTATTTCTGTTCTTAAATGTGTTTTTAGTTTGCATTTTACATGTCTAAGTATATGATCTCCATGAATTGATCTCTTTCGTTACTTATGTTTTTAAAACCTTTAACTTTTCCTTATTTATATAATCGAAATGTGTTTTTAGTTGCTTTTTACATGTATAAGTATATGATCTCTATAAATTACTTAAATTAAATGAATTTATAAAGATCTCCATAAATTGATCATTAAAAATTCGATTTAATCGATTTAATCGATTTTTTTTTTCTAAAAGATCGAAAAAAATCGATGCACTGAGAATCGATTATTTCCCAGCTCTACAGCACGGTCATCCTCATTGCCCGAATAGCTAACACCAATGTCCTCCGCGACGGCAGGCTCCCCTTCAGCATCCAAAGCCAACTTTTTCTTACCGGGAAGATCGGTAACCTTTGTAGCCTTCCTAGTTTTACGTGCCTTGCGTTTAGCAGCCAAAACCACGCTGGCCTCGCTGCTCACACTCATGATACTACTATCACTCTCCATTTCCATACTGCTTCCCGAGTGCACTGGCACTCGCAGGCGATATACTCAGTTCAACAAAGTAGGCCACGTCAGAAATTTCAATTGTAAAATTAAAATTAACAATTGAAAATTTACAAGTAAAAGCCCACAATCGAAAATTTACAATATTCAACCGCAAACCACTGCGAAAATTCACCGCCCTTGATCTCGCCTTCACTTACCGTCCAGTCCATGATACAATTATAGAAGGTAGTCTCGTCGGAAAAATAAGGCCCTCGTTCGGAACAATAAGGCCCTAGTTCGGCTGTCAAAGTTCGTGTGAGAGAAACGAATGTATACGACTATAGAAAATGTGTATTATCCCTTATATGGTGTTTGGGGTTAAAACTGGCCTATATTTGTGAGCTCGATTAGGCGTAGCTTAATTTTGGAATTGCTGGTTCCGGCTCTGCTTTTCTTTCCGGAACAGCATAATTGTTTAGTCGCCTTCTCTTGAAAGTCGTCCTCTTATTGGTTGTCGACTTCCGCTATGAAGGACTTAAATGCCTGTCGCAAATTCTCGAGTTCTCACTAGGGCAGCACTCCCAAATTTGCACCCACAACGTTCTCCTAACCAAACATTTCGGTGCATTGATAAAATTTGCGCTTTGGACGAGTTTGCTTCAAAAATTGCAAAAAAACATTTTCTTTGTTTCATATAAGGGTTAATAACACATAATATAATTTGTACACACACAGCCTTTCACGTCAACGAGAAAACACGAAATGTTCAATAAGGCCCTACACCCGAACGCTAAACACACGACGAGACTACCTTCTATAATTATATCATGGTCCAGTCCTTTTCGATCCCTCTCGCACGTCCGTGGGTAAGTCCGACAAAACACAACACATAGTTTTATTCAAAATTATCAGAGACAAAATTTTATATACAACTTTTTTTTTTTTTTTTTCAGAAAATCGGGAGCTCCAAAACGAACACAACCGGTAAGCTTGACAGTGGGGTCTTGGACACCTCCAGATTCGACCTGATATTTTGCTGGCCCAAGTGGTGCAGCTGCCCTCGCTGCAGGGGTCGTTGCGGGCCTGCCTTAGCTCGGAGGCGCAGCGCTTCAGTCAGCTCTTGCCAGCGATGGCATCGAGGTGGAGCCCAAGATAAGGAGCAGCTTCGTGCTGCTGCAGGATCTGCTCATCTTGTTGAGGCCCTAGAGCAGTTGCAGCGCACCCGACTAATGCCCAGCACGACCGACGACGTGGAGTTTTGTTTGGCTAATGTAAAGCGGCTCAACAGGGAGGTGATTAAGGTGGTGCCCGACGTCATAGTGGCAGTCAAGAGATCATCCACAACCAGTACAAGAAGGTGAAGGCGGACGGGATTCAGTGCCAGATGCACTCACTATATCACACTGTATCACTATATCTTATAGCTGCTATATGAACGAACGGGCCAAATTAGCAGCTTTTTGTTATTTTTATTGAGATATCGGCTTAAAACTAGATAACAATTATGCTTTAATTTTATTTGTATTATTATCTGCAAGGGTGTATAAACTTCGGCTTGTCGTTCTTGAGAAGTGTGAAGAAACGGAAAGAAATAGTGAGAGGTAAAATTTTAAATTCTTTTCGCCACCCGCTTCGCAAATACCAAAACTCGCGCGATGTGGCAACGCCATACAACTTTCTAGTATTTTTCTCGTCTGAGTATTTGCGAGATATTTTTTCCGAACTAACTACTATCACACTTTTGAACAGCTGTTGCTGACTAATATTTTCAATTATCCTAAGAAATTGCCAATTTTAATTGCATTTAAAGACAAGATGCACGGACGCGTGAAAGTACGGACCACGGAGGAGGAGCGGGAGCGGAAGCGAAAGGAACAGGCTCTGAAGGTGCGGGCCTATCGCGCCGCCATGGGTAAAATTCAAGCGAAGCGGGCGGCGGGCGAGTTGGACAACGAAATGCTCAGTCTGACTGTGCAGATCCTGCAGCGAAATCCGGACGTTAGTACACTGTGGAACATTCGCCGGGAGTGTGTTCTGGAGAAGCTATCAAAGCTATCAAGGGAGGAAGAGCCACAGCAGCGGGAAAGAGAACAAGAAGCGAAGGAGGAAAACAACGAAAAGGAGGCTGCTCCCCACGCGGAAGACAAGGCCCAATCTGTGTTCACCTGTGAGCTGGACCTCACCGAACAGTGCCTGATGGTCAATCCCAAGTCCTACAATGCCTGGCACCATCGCTGCTGGACGCTGGAGCAGAATCCCCTTGCGGACTGGCAGCGGGAGCTGCATCTGTGCAACAAATATCTGAAGTTCGACGAGCGCAACTTCCACACCTGGGACTACAGGCGCTACGTGACCCGAAAGGCCAATGTTCCAGCTGCCCAGGAACTAGACTTTTGCACCGAGAAGATCAAGGTGAACTTCTCCAACTACTCCAGCTGGCATCATCGGAGTCTGCTGCTCCCGGAACTCTATCCGAACGAGCAGAGGGATCGGCCCATGAGCGAGGTGAAATTGCAGCAGGAGCTGGAGATGGTACTTACGGCTGCGTTTACGGATCCGAATGACAGCAGTGCCTGGTTCTACCAGAGATGGCTGCTGGGCAGTGGTGCCCAGTTGGATAGGGCTCCCAGAATAGCTGCTTTCCGGCTGGAGTCTATGGGAGCAGTGCTCGCCTTGGACAAGCCCACTCCAGACCTTGAAAAGCTGAGCATCGAACTAGTTACTGGCGAGCAAAAGGTGCTTCTACCATCCTGGCTGCCAGTGGACAATGCCAAAACCACCTGGAAATGCCAGCAATCCTTGAACTACCAAAGAGACTCGACGTACACTTTAAGACTATCCGACCAGGAGGTGAATCTCGTCCCTCTTCCTGGTAAGGAAGACGGAGCCTTCTACTTTTCGCCGCCGCATGCCGCCGCCAGTTGCAGCCAGGAACTCCTCGCAGAGCTGAAAACGCAATTGCAGTCGTGCCTAGATCTCCTGGAATTCGAGCCAGATAGCAAGTGGACTTTGCTAACCAGTGCCCTTCTAATGCGAGCCATTGACGTATCAGGTAATCACGCGAAGAGCTTGGAACACCTGGCCAAGCTGGAAAAGGTGGATTCCATACGAGAAGGTTACTACAAGGACTTAGCTGCGAGGTGGACCTTGGAGTTGGAGTTGGCCAATTGGCCTCAGTCTGCGGAATTTCCCATAAAGTTTGAGTTGGCTGAGGAGGTAGCGCTGACATCCCTGCCTTATGGACAATACTTAGTCATTGCGGATGAACTGAAAGTAGCCACGAAACTCAGGGAGAATTTGGGCAACCAGGTACCCAAAACCTTTTCAGAAGTCGAGCTGTACAGTTTTAAGTAAAATTCCGAGCTAGAGAAATGGTTTTCAATATTGGTACACATGTAACCAAAGGCAGAAAAGGCACGAGACACGCTGTACTTTCCACTTGGTGCTTAAAAATGCCTAGTTATACACGTCTCCATATGCTGAACAGGGTTTAAGTACATTTAATTTGAAACAACATTCAGCAATATTCCTATTTATGTCTGTATACTTTTATATTTTTTGTACATAAATTTACATATTATTATTCTTTACAAATAAAAGTGAGTGCGAAAAGTCATATCGCAAACATGTTAAGGGTAACGCCTGACAACAGCACACCCTAAAATTAAAAAAATGGGAATTATCTTCAAGTACTTTTGGTGTTTATTTCTGATTATACAATTCATGAGAATTAAAACTTATTTAAAATTTCTAAATCTTTATAAATACTCTCGATATTCAATGCAGAATTCCAAAGTGCACCGCAAATTCCTTTGCAAAGCAGGGGCGCTCAGCCATAATCATTGACAAGCCGCAGCTATCCATTATCGAATGATTTTCGCTATAAATGGGAAAACCATCAATACGTCGTTGTCACGTCACCGAAATGCAACCAATGGCTACTTTAAGCGTTCGCTCAAGCTGCCACATGGCATCTGAGGCATCCGCTGATGGTGCTATTGCTGTTGCCTCTGTGCTGCGATGTTGCTGTTGGCCACCGCTGTCGCCTTGTGTGTGCAACGAGGCGCTGCGAGATTTGCGGTTTTTTGGCGGCTTCCGTGGTTGTATAAATTATGCAAGGCCCTGGAGATGGAGATCCTCCAGCCATGGCGATGGCAATGGAGATGCGAGGCGCTCAATGCGCGTCCACAACATTGGCAGCCGCATGTCATTACGTGCCGCAGCCGCACGGCAGCAATGTCACACACAAAAATAGTTTGATGCATTTAACTGTTACATTTAAGTAACAATATTTCCAAAGAGTCGGAAACTATTACCACGACCCCATTGAATAAGGAATTTTTGATACTTTCCTACTAGCCCTTGTTAAAAAAGAGCAATAAAATCTCTAAACCTAAGAATTTGATCTGAAAAGGAAACAGCTTGCAATAAAGCAAAATCCCTAGTTGTGGTAGTATTTTATTTCATATTTATTTTGCTCAGTGCATGCGACTGAGCACCTGGGGGCGAAGGAGGAGGCGAAAGGACATCACATCCAAGACGGAGCGGCGTTTGACAGGCGTGTGAAAGCCCGCCAAACGTGCCTAGAGTGGAGCTCCTGCGAGATGGCATTCTCACTCAGGTGTTAATACACACACGCATACCCACCGCCTGGAGGGTGACCACAGGGAGGTGCGGGGGAACTAGGTGCATCTGTCACCTGGCAGGCCACACCAACACACACCACGTTTGCTCAATGCTTGTGCATTGGAATTTAATGGAGCCGGGATGGTATATATGTATGTATATCCGACTGCATATCATATTCACATTAGCACTCGCCTTGGCATTCAAATTTCCGCCTCACTCTGCTGACACTATATCCGCCGGCAAGGCGTATTCCGACATAATCTTAATTATGCCAATGCCATTTCTTGCAAATATTTTGAGTTCAGCTCCAGCTTTCCGGCTTTCTGGCACCCCTGCTCCGTTCCGGAAAACGTGACGCTGACAAGCTTCCGCTCATTAAAATGTTTGGGGCCAATTATTAAGTCAATTGCACGACCAAGGGGGCTGGGGTTGACCAACTGGGAGGGGCTGGGCGGCAATTGCAGCTTCCAACGCAACTGCATCTCCGTCTTATCTGAACGCACAGGATCGCAGACTTAATTAATGGGTCCAGTCAATGGGAGGAGTGGTCAAGGGAGTTGGCGGCGGATGAGGGGTAATGATGCAGATGCACGTTAAGATGTTATTTTCGGTCGCAGGGATGCGTCGGCGGCTTCGCTAATGAATGGCATTTATTTAAGCTACATTAATCTAAGTATTAATAAAGTATGGATGTGCTTGCCCTTTACACAGAAGAACTAGAATATTATAAATGCATCAATTTAAAAGTTCAACATTATCCAAGAACAGATTCATTTTTTTAATAAATCTTAAACTAGTTTCATAATATTAAAAAAAGTTGCTTTATCTTTAGGCATTTTCATGGCCAACCCCGTTCTAAGCTCTTTTAGGAATTCACAAAGAAACTCAAGTGGTTGAAAATGATTTATCAAGTCCAATATGAATTTTGTTCAACTTTTCTTCAGCATGCTGCCCTGGAAAATTTCTTTTGTTCATACTTGAAATGAACACCTATTTTCGATCTCCCATATAGAAAATATTTCACTTTTAACTAACCCGCAACAATAGGGAAAGATTTCAATCTAAATGAAGAATTTTTGGGCCAAAGTAAATTTCAAACTGAAGAGAGTCCCACACAAAATGCCTGCACTTATTTTTCCCAATAGTCCGCAATGACTAACAGATAGTAAACAAGTGAGAAAGCTACAGTCGAGTGTCACCGACTGTGAGATACCCGGTACCCAGTATTGTGCGTGAAATTAAATAACACACCAACATGGAAAAAACAAAAAGTTGACAAATGAAGACAAATGTTGCTAAAAACATGTTAAGCAACGTTCAAAAAAGACAAATTCTGCAGCTGAAAGCAGCTGCCTTACGAATTAATACTGCGCTCGAAAGCACGCAACACTTTTTTTCGCTACTGCCTTTGTGGCTCAGAAGAAGAAGAAGCATTGACAGAAAACTTTATTATTTAATAACTTCCATGTTTATCATCCGATTTTACTCAAATTTTCTGAAAACGTCCGCAAATGCCTACTTATTTATTTTATCTATTTACTTTAAGCCAAAAATTACGACTATAGCTTATATAAAGTTTTTACGCTTTTCGGGGCGGAAGTGGGCGTGGCCAAATTTTAAAACAAACTTGGTCTGCGTGCAACAGATTCCAATGTTGTCACCAAATTTGGTAACTCTAGCTCTTATAGTCTCTGAGATCTGTTGTTTCACACGGACAGACGGACAGACGGACAGACGGACATGGCTAAATCGACTCGGCTGGTGATGCTGATCAAGAATATATATACTTTATGGGGTCGGAGATGCCTCCTTCTGCCTGTTACATACATTCTCGATTGGCACTAACTTATAATACCCTTGTACCCTATGGGTACCGGGTATAATAAAAACCTGGTGCATTTACTATCACATCATTCGACTATATATACTACTTAGAGTAATTTCAGGGCTCGGTAGCCCCTAAAAACACGCCTTGGCCCTTCTGAAATTGACTCGAAAATTGTATTTGTTTACCAAATTTCAGTGTTTGCCCTACCTAACCAGCTTTGGCGAAATTTGCCACATATCTTCGAGCAAGTCATATAAGTCCTTCGTCCTTCCCCCATGCACTCATAATTTATACGCTGCTCCATGGCAACTATTCGAGCGCCTTTCTCCCCATTTTGCCCTTAAATTATGTTTATATATTGCCTGAATTTCCTGTCCCGTCCCGTCCCCTCCCCAGGCACTGACTAGACAAACTGAAAATGCCCCTTAGTCCAGACAATGCACACAATACACATGTTTTAATGGTAGACAGTTTTTAGACGTGATAATGCAAGTGGAAAATCAAAAAAATATATTGTTGCTGCCATGCCAGTCACCAGCAGTAGACATCGCAGGAGGGAAAACAAAGCAGCCCAAAGCGAAGAATAAAATTCCCCAGATATATGTATGTATATTTGCACTGGAAAAAAGGCCAATATCTTCAGAAACTTGTATAATTTAAGTGCATACAAATTCGAACATTCTCTGCCATGGTACAGCCGTGAATGGAATCCTCCTCACAGACAAACTTAAATTAAAAACCTTTGTTGTAAATTATTCCTGTTGAGTGAAGTTCTTGTAGTGTAGGCCGGAGTTCTTTGGCCATCCCGTAGCCATATGCAACATAATAATTTTCGTTCCGTCTGCTCTTCTCATTGGGACGGATTTGGCTATTACACAGAGACTACAGACTGTGTGGCGGAGTGATTTCTGTCTGCAGCTGTCACATAATGTTAACTTGAGGTATCTGTCTCCGCTGGCTCGCATGCATGGAAAACTCATTACGAGCAGCTACAGCTGCGGTTGTCCGAGCTTCCCAGCCAAGTTTCCCACCGGAGTTTCCCAACCGAGCACTTGATCCTTAAATAAGTTGCGGAAAATTGGCTTGCTGTCGGCCAATTGAATATCCGTATCGATTGGATATGCGGTTTAGTGAGCCGCCTCCTCCCCGCCTGCAATTTTAATTGCATAACACATAGTTTCACGCTTCTTGCTTACACTTCACTTCACTCCACTTCGCTCCGAACAACTTGGCAGGGCCAAAGTTCACTTTAACAAGTGAACAACTTTCAATGGGCAATTAAAAGGGCATACAAACCGGCGGACAACAACATCAGGCCTCCGATGCGGATCGGGGCGAAAGGTCGGGGCGGCAGGCGGCAGGACGTCACCAGCGAGAAGTCACCGGAAATGTTAACAAAATGCATAGCAGCACAGATTCAGCTAAAGTTTTCGGCCCGAAAGGCAATTAAAGTTTTGGCACCGACACAACACCAACAAAAGAAGTACACAGAAAGACAAATTAAGATGGAAAATGTGCATAATATTTCACATGAATAAAAGAACGCTCAATGAATACAAATTAATGTGTAAATCTAGAAGAATTAAGTTAATGAAAAATTCAAACCTCTAAAATTTAGGAGAAGACTTTAAAGTGAAATCAAACTAATTGACTTTAGTTTCCAATGATAATTCCTCATACCAATTATCTTAAAAATACGAAAATGAGTGGTATCTTGAGGAGAACAGAAAAATAATTTGGAATTTAGAAATTATATGCATACTTTCAATAACGGAAGAATAATGGATTCGACATTTTTGCTGTAAAAGAAAACTAAATAAAACTGGATTTTAATTTGTTTTTTGCTGTGTAGATGACTCGAAGCAGGGCCACCGAAAGATGGTGCCTTCGTGTCCTTGCTAGATGCCTGACTGCTGTTCCGCCAGTTGCTGCAGGTCCGGCCATAAATGTTAGCCATAAAATATAGGAAATTTTCGCAATCAAGGATCCGCAATTAAGGTTTATTAATTTACAGCAAGGGGCGTTTCCAAAAGAGGCAAACACTCTTAACATATTAAATATCCTTAAGTTTGCATCTGCATATACGCTAAATTCAAGCAAAACATGGCGCCATCAAAGCCCGAACGCTGTGACGTCATCACACACACATACACAGGGGGTGGCGCATATAAATTGCATATTTATGCACTATAAACATTAATTTACTTGCCATTTAGCCAGACGCGCAGTTAATTGAAATCAACAATATCCGAGCCAAAGCAGCAGAAGCAGCGCCACCACCAAATACGGGCCCGACACGTCCCCTTTTCAGCCGCCCGTACAGAGGCGCTCCCCCTTTCAGCCATAATGCAACAGCAGCCAAAGCAAACAACTTTAAATTATGCAAAGAATAGGAAAATGCAGCGCACAAAAAATTGCAACCATCATTAAATTTGCGTGGGCCAGCGGAGAGATCGGAAAATGTGAGAAAGCCGGGTGGAGGAAGTGGAGGAGGTGGGAATTAGGGGGTGGCAAAGTAATGCCAAATTTAATTGCAATTAATGTGCAGTAAAGCGGAAGTGCCATAGAAACGGGCAACGCGTCGGCCATTGCTGTACGGGCTGGCACTTCCGGTTGGCGCCACGATGTTGGAGCACGCTATGTTACCAAGCGGGGGAGGGGAGTGGCAAAAGGGGCCAAAGGGTAACTGAGTGGGTTAACCTGATACTCAGGGCAGCACAGCTATGTAAGCCAGGAATGCTCTTCTCGGGTTAACCCTGGAGATTACACTAATTGGGTTAGCCGGAAAAAGTGTGCTATGGGTTTTGGAACAGTGGCACATTGGAAATGCGATTCCTCATTTATCCGCTAGCTACCATCGTATTAAATTCAATGCTTGCATATTCGTGGATAAATGGAGGGATACACAAAATATTAAACAAAAAAAGAACCTTCTGTTTTATAAAATATTTCAAATTCTAATTTGGTAATTACTTAATTGAATAATAATTGCAGATAAAGCCTTTTAGGTTTCCCAACATATAAATGTTGATACAGATTAAAGGACAATAATTCCATTTGTTGTGGGTGTTTTTTTTGTTTCCTTTTAATCATAGATTTATTTAATTAAGCGGGACTTATACAAGATCATCCAAAAATATTCAATACAATAAAAGGAAAATACACTTGAAGCAATGTTCGGCATACCCAACTCTGCAGGCCATCGCTCTCTGGTTTTGTGGAATTGCATGTCCTGGCGGAAACGGATGCACAGAGTAAGAAATCAAGTTTAAAGCGTCCTGCCGCCGTTTTGCAACATTGGTTCGACCGCGTGTCCCGACACACAGTGGGGTATTGGACCCCAAAAGTGGCGATCAAATCAGGTGGGGATATTTTGAATGAAGACTTTTTTTTCCTGTTAGATATGACAGTACTAAGTAAAAAAAAGTTGTTTGTTTTTAAGTTAACGTTTATTTTTTATTTTTTAAAATTAAAATTAATTTTTCAAAATTTGTTTTAGTATGAAATTTTTTTTGTTTTTAAGAATTTTTTAACCAAATTTTTATTAAAGAACTTTCAAATTATTCTAGATTTTTAGGAAAAATTTGATCAAAATCAGACTACTATATCTTATAGCTGCCACATAAAAATAGTTTAATTTATTTAATTTTTACTTAAAATACCAAATTTTAAAAAAATTTATTTTTAATTACGTATTATTATTGACCTAATAATCTGACAAAATTTTATAAACATTAAACTTATAATTTTTATAAAACACAAAAATGTTCAGAAAAAATACTAAAAAAAGAAAAAACTGGTTTTTATTTGGTATTTTAGTCTTACCCATTAATTTAAAAAATAATTTTATTTTTGCGTAAGATGTTATTTATTTATTTAATTTCGGTTTTTGGAAATCTTTGTTTGCTCAATCTTTGATAGATGAGTCGCTATTTGTTGAAGTAACCTCATGGGCGCCAGTACTAATCACGGCGGGTTTTAGTAACTCAGCTGGCAGCGCAATGCCCGCGCTTGTGGTATGCGCGCATTCGGCATTCCTGCTAAAATTTGAATTTAAACATATTTGTGCAAAATGTGCAAAATTGTGTGAATGAGGCGTTTAAGCTGAATATCTAGGGAATAACACCACATTTAAAATATCGCATAGGACCGCGTGGCGCATTACTTTTCTCTACCTAAAGTTAAAAAGCGGAATTTTAGTGCTTTTTTGTATTTTCTATAATTTTAATAACTAAACTGAACGTAATAATGTTAAAAAATATTTAATAAATAGTTAAATATATTATCTTAGAGATTGCATTACTTTTTGGCGTATATATTCGTTAAAGTAAACAAATTTTTATTCAAAATGCTCAAAAAGTGATTTTTTTTACATTTTTAAAGACACCGAAATTATTTGGCAATTTTGACAACCGATTTCTCAGCCTCTGTTAGGTTAAAGAGAAAACTGTATATACGGTTAAATGCAGAATTTTATGTATTAACAAGATAATATAATCAAACGTACCGAACGCAAAAATCGTTTTTTGAATTAATCGCCACTTTTCGGGTCCAATACCCCACTGTGCGACAATGGGCGGGGAGGTGGGAAGAAGAAGTGCTAAAGGGGTAAGGGAAAGGGAAGTCCTGAGCTGGAGGGGCACTACATGTTACACGGTACCTGGTTGCATTTACCTGGCGCCGTCCCGAAATTCAATTACTCGTGCACCATAAACCGATTAACTTATATAAATATTTATATCGCTGAAATGCAGTCGGTCGCCAATGGCTTTATGGGTCGTAGCTCTCCCGTTCGATGGCGTCCCAGGGGAGCGGCGAACGGGAGTGGGCGTGGCCTATCTGCGGTGTGTCCCTGCATATGCAAACAGTTTCCCAGCGGGACTCGGCGGGGCATTCAGTCATTCAGAGAAATGGAGCTGCGGCTGCAATAATTTAATTTGCATTTGCATTTGTTGCCGTTTATGGTCCACTCAAGGGTTGTCAGCTGACCCATTCAACCGCCGGAGGCCCCTGTTCCTCGCTTTCCAAGTGTTTAATGATAACACGCTGGGTGTCATCCACAGGCAAGAGCACTCGAGGCCAGAACAGAAGTGAACAGAACAAAGCAGACACGGTCCGGAAGGCATATCACTGCATTCCCCACACGTGTGGGTCCTCCTAGATGCAGTTGTGCACAGAGACAAAAACTATGACGAAAATTCTGCAAAAATTGCCTCTAAATTCTATATAGAAATAAAATATCTAACATATCTTTAAAATAAGCCTAATAAAAAGAATTTCTTTCCATGTATTTACGTGCTTTTTAGAAAGTTCAATATTTCTAAGACAGATAATAAGTCGTTAACAAATATCGTTATTAATATATTCTTTGTGAAAAATTAAATGAAATTTTCAGATCTCAAACAAAAAAAAAGATTTTACCAATTTCGAAAATACCGAAATGATGTTGAAAAGTCTAAGAAAGCACAAATAAATTTGAAGGTTCGGTTCTGCATTCCTTGAAACGATTGTTTTAAGGGTGAAAATCGAAGTGAAATCTTTTGAAAATCGAAAATTAATTTTTTTTGGCCTAAATAATGCTTTAGGGTCTTTAAAATAACATACCAAAAAATGTAATCCGCCACACACATATCTCAAGGATATCTCAAGGATATCTTAGCCGATTGATCTGAAATTTTGTCAGTAAATCGGAAATATCTATGGCTATCGATTCTCGTAGGATTTTCTCGATATTTTGCTTACTTTTTTAAAACAATTTTTAAAGATAAAGATTAATTTAATATTTTAAATTGAATTAATTACGAATAAATTCTACCTTATATTTTGGTATTTTTCCCTCTGCAGGGGAATGTTGTAGTTGACAAGTGGCAACTACTTGTCATCATAAATAGTTGCTAAACAGCGATGCGACCGTGTAAGTGCCTGGTGAGTGCATTCCCATGCAGGAACAGCAGGGAACATTCGGGAGGGGACATGGGGGCCAGTATCATTCAGGGGTAATCGCGAGCTAAGTGGCGCCCTCGACCTAGACTGGTCTGGTGTCTGATTAATTGAGTTACGCATTCCGGCGCAGTCCAAGGCGAACTTTGATTGCCTCCGTGTCTCGTGCTCGGCTTCGTTGGGGCTGGTCATAACCAGGCTATATACTTGGTATACTGCGTGTCTAATTAAATTATGCATGCACCAGGCGTGCAAATAACAGCCGTTAAGCACGAAATTGGCCATATTAAGTTGCTTAGATTAACTGGAAATATCTCATTTTTATTGTGACATAGGCATAGTAATTTGTATTTATTAAAAATAAATAATACCAAAAGCTAACTAGCTAATAATACCAATATTAAAAAATTAGGTAACTTTTTAATAAAATAAAATATTGAAATAAAACAAATAATCTCAGGGAGTTATCGTTTTTAACCTGGATGAACACGGTTTAGGTCATAATTATACCCATGCATAGGGTATTATACTTTTGCCATGATATTTGCAACGCAGTGAAGGAGGCATCTCCGACTCCATAAAAAATATATATTCTTGATCAGCATCACCACCCGAGTCAATCTAGCCATGTCCATCTGTCTGTCGGTTTCTACGCGAACTAGTCTCTCAGTTTTTGAGCTATCGGGCTTGAAATTTTAGCATAGTCTATTTTTTTAGAACGCAGTATATATGTCGGAACGGCCGAAATCGGACCACTATATCCTATAGCTGCCATAGGAATAATAGCGAAATTAATGTAAAAACAAGTAGAAAAGCTACAGTCGAGTGTGACCGACTGTAAGATACCCGGTAACCAAAGCATTGTAAGTGAAATTAAACAGCACATGAACATCGAAAAACGAAAATGTTGACAAATGTAGACAAATGTTGCTAGAAACATGTTGAGCAACACCCAAAAAACACAAATGTTGGGTACCGGGTATCTCACAGTCGATCACACTCGGAAAAGGAATCGATTTTTAACGATCCAATTACAGACTGCAGGGGTATACAAACTTAGGCTTGCTGAAGTTAGTTTTCTTTCTTGTTTTGTATTAAGAATTCCCATATTTTCCCTTTAATTATAACTTACCGTATTTAGGAAGCATCTTTAATCTCTTGATAACAAATTTTAAAAATTCAATCACATTTCTAACATACAATTATTCCCAAATAAATTATTCAGCGAAATTCCGGCTGTGTTAACGCAACCGAATTTAGGGACGTCATGAAAAATTCAATTCATCAACTTTGTGTATTTAACTCTTCACAACAAGCTGAAATTGTGTAAGCACTCCCAGTCACCCTGACACATGTAATTTTGCATTTTGAACCCCTTGAACCACTCGACACATCAGCTGCCAGCCTTGAAGTGTTGACACCCGAGTCCCGACTCCTGGAATCCGAGTCTCGAGCTCCTACAGGCCCCAGTCGCGGCCATATTTCACCTGCAGCCGGCGCAGAATCTGCTGCATCCGCTCTCTGCTCTCGTAGGCCCGCCTCTGCCTGGCCAACTGCTGTGTCACCATGCGGCGCTGCAGGTGCGTCAGCTCCTCCCGAATCCACACATGATCCGCCTGCAGGCGTCGCAGCTTCTCCCGCACATCATCCGTTCGCTGACCCACTTGCGAATCGACGTCTTCTTCACCGTTCTCCTTGGTCACATCTATATCCGTACCCCCATCTAAATCCAGCTCCATATCTATGGTGGCAACGGCTGTTGAATGTGCATTCATGCCGAAAAGACTTTTGGCACTGCACAGAGAACAAATTTTTTATGACTCCCAGGGACGATATGCAAGTAGGTTGTTAAGTTCGGGCAGCCAACTGAGATTAGTACCGAAAATATCGATAAGTAGGAAGTTAGGAATTGTATTCAATTGGCTACTTTGATTTGTATCAAATTTTAAAATTTTGCCTAATTTTGTAAACATTTGCTAGTACTTGTAAATCCATAATTCATTTTGGAGTGTGTCCAAAAAAGTTCCAAGCGTAAGAAACATAAACATCTTCCTGATTATACCCGTACCCGTAGGGTACATGGGTATTATAAGTAAGTGCCGACCGAGAATGTATGTAACAGGCAGAAGGAGAAATCTCCGACCCTACACCCAGAAAAAAAAAATTCCTAAAATTTTAGGAATTGGCGATTGATTGCCTAAAAATTTCTTTTTAGGCATGATGGCCTAAAAAATGGGTCATAATGCCAAAATGCCATATTTTTAGGCCATACATTTTAGGAATTGTATGCCTAAAATTTAGACATTAACCAATAGCTAAGAATTTCATTTTTAGTCCATGGGATGCCTAAAAATTGTCTCTCGCGTGTGGGCATTTAATTCCCAACTGGTTCTAACATCTCTGGCATGGAGTGGCGGTTAACGGCCAACTCTTAGATATGTTTTTGCTACGAATGTAGCAAGTCTATACTGCAACATTAAAAATAAATACTGTATGCATTTTGGAAAACACATTTATTATTTTAAATGGTTGTATTAATATATAAAATCAATATTACATAAAAATCAAGTTTTAGGCTTATATTTGATTAAAAATGAAGTTTTAGGACAAAAATTGCCTAGAATTTAGGCCGGTTTCTATTGCCGAAAAATATGGCATTTTGGACATAAAATGCCTAAAAATATGGCATTTTTGACAAAAATTGCCTAAAATTTAGGCCTTCTGCTTCTATGGCCTAAAAATATGGCATTTTGGAAAATTTTTAGGCAATAACTGCCTCGACTTCCGTTTTAGGTCAAATGGACTAAAATTTTAGGCAATTTGGCAGCTTTTTAGTCCATGAATTTTTCTGGGTGTATAAAGTAAATATATACTTAGAGCGCACGTACGTGTTGCTCGACATGCTCTTAGCAACATTTGTCATTGTTGGGTGTTGCTCAACATGTTCCTAGCAACATTTGTCGGTTTTGAGTGTTGCTCAACATTTGTCTTCATTTGTCGACATTTTCATTTTTTTATGTTCATATGCTATTTAATTTTACCCACTAAGCTTTGGGTACCGGGTATCTCATAGTCGGTCACACTAGATTGTAGCTTTCCCACTTGTTTTAACTTTGGGCTATGCGAAAAAAATATTGTTGGCTTTTAATTACTAATTTTACGAAAAAATAGCAATAAATATAAAACGTACTATTATGTAGCCTTTAGAAACCTCTTTTTCTATATATATAACCATCAAAATATTCGATATTTTACAGATCAAGCTTTTCAAATATTAAATCTAAATTAAACATACATATGTACTGGTAAAAATGTTTGCCGTGTTCAATACTGTTGGAGACAGAAGCGGAAACTAGGAATAATTTATGCTTGCCAACTGGGTGGCAAACTTCCATCTAATCGCTTAATTCCGTGTTGTAAAAACTTTGGGCCCAGTTCCCGGCATCCCATCCCGGATACGCAATGGATTTGCGCAGCGAGTGAGTGCAACTTTTTCTAGATGATTGACTTAAAAATCGAACATTTTCTCAGTATTTGGTTAAGACGGTTTATATATTTTTTTCACCCGGCTAATGCCCCGATTGGTTGTGAGCAATACCCAGTGATGCGTTGGTAAAATTTGCAAATCGTTTGGCCTAGTGGAAATGCGGGGGAGGCGCTGTCCCATCTACTTGAGGTGGCACAGACCGAAATTGCTTTTCCGCTCTCTGGGTCAACGAAGCAGAAAAATGTCTGCCCTGCTGATGCCAGCTAACTTCGATTTCCCACAACCATATCGATTGATTTGGTATTCATTCGCCTTCGCTCGCCTGCCACAACTTTAAACGCTACATGTCGCCGCAACTTAGTTCCTCCGTAGCCTTTGTTCAAATTGCACTGCACCCAGTCGACCCAGCTGTATTCTGGTTACTTTTTTGGAAGCCCCACAAACGCAGATCTGTCTCAATCCGCAATTCGATGCGCTGAGCACTGGGCAAAATTAAATTTCTTTTTATTAAAGCTTTAGGTTTCGACTTAAGAAAGCTACACCCATATAAATGGTGGACTAACTTCAAGGTAACGCATGACCTAAAGATGCAAAAATAGATTTTAAGGCAATGGATAACCCCAAATACGCAAGAAATATACTTTTTTCCGAGACTTAAGGAATGTATAGATTTGATTTTTAGGTACTTTTTACCTTAATACAAGTATATTTTCCCCAAAATTTTGAACAGTTTTCAAAAGGCAATACAATTCTCAACTGGTTCTAAAATCCCTGGCCCGAAGTGGCGGTTGGCGGTTTGTAGGTAAATTTTCCTAAAACTTTAGAATATTTTCACACTTTTTAGGAAATGCTATTATCTGGGTGTAGTATCGGAGATCGTACTTCATCAAAGACTTAAGGGAAATTATTCAATTATTAGTTATTCAATTAGTAAAAAAATAGTTGGATACTTTTTAATGGATCTTAATATTACTGTTGTACAAAACAACAAAACATAACAATAACTTCCTTTATATGTAAGTAAAACCACAAATTCCATATTTGGGGAATTATTCGCGTAGTTGCACTTTCTTTTCCCTTAAGCGCTCTTTTGTCCCTTAACCCACAAAGTGTTGAATCGATTGAGGCTCTTAGAATTTTATAAATATTAAACAATTGAATTAAGTTAATCATAAACAAATTATTCGTACAGTGTACGCTGGGGCGTAAGAACAATTTGTCAAAACTCCGCAATGACTGCGATGCTAATGATCGGGCCACCTCTTCTTGAGACAAGGCCAAAGGCTTTGACAAAAGAATGCAACTGGGCGTGTTTGCTGTTGGAATATGCAGCAGTTTTCACTTTTCCTTTCTTTTGGCTCACCAAGAGGCTAATGCACAGAAAACGTCCCAGTTGCGATGTTGTGGCTGCCAGTCGTGCGTATGCGTAATGTTCGAGAAATGTCGCCCGCTTCCTTCCAGCTGAAATGTTCGACAAGCTGTGTATGTGCGAGTGTGTGGATTGGTGGGGTCTGTTTGCTTTCTATTTGTGGTCCAATGCTGGGGACCATTCCTGGATATTACGCATACGACACGTTGCCAAGGCGAGAGACTACGAATTTTTAAGTCGGCCATGCTTAGCGAGGTTTGCAGCGTTAATGAGAATTGGCCTCTGACTTTTGAGCTGGAAAATAGGAAGTTTGCGAATGAAAAAACAAAGAACATCTACAAAATCAACGCCAGCTGCGCAGGCTGGCAGCCTAATTGAAAATCTATGCCACTAAATGTAAGCCCTCCCACTCTATCTACCCCTCCCCTAGCCCAGTGTATCGCGGCCTGTCTCTGTCTCCCAGTTGATATTCTGTTTGCCGGAATTGGCAACTTAATTATTTCAGCGGCACGTCGCTAGCGACTGGCGCTTAAGCCAAACCTCCCGACAGCTGCGAGAGCGTTGGAAAAGCAAAGGAAAAAATAGGAAAACGGAGTGAAAACAAATACAAAAGCATAAGAAAAAGCTGCGAAATAAACAACGCTTGCAGCATGCAACGTCAGCGGAGGAAAAAACAACAGCTGCTATTGAGAATCTGTGCTGAAAGATAAAGTTGCCTGGCAAACGGATTTAACTGCACAACTGGCGAAAGAAACAGTTCGAGCAAAAGTAACCGACGACTCTCTATATGTCTGCGGGTGTGTGTGACCCCATTAGCACCAACCGACTTCTGCCACGCCCTCCAGCCCACTCGCCCAATGCTATGGCAGAGCAAAAGCCGAAAAAAAGAGACCCGCTAGCGGCTTTATTCATGGGTATAATTCATTAGTAGACATTCACATGCGTACGTTTCCACAAACGGAATTCGCTTGCAGTGGTGTCACTCCCTGGGATTAATGGGGGAACTGAATTTTGAAAATTAAAATACAGAGATTCCAGGGGACAACCTTAATTCGTTGTTAGACACATTAATGTCTTCAAATCGAGTTTATTTAGAAGTAAAACGTATACAAGGTTCGTCAGTTATAAAGGATGACTTTATACTTATTTATATACTCATTATACTTATCGATATTTCTATTTCATTACTGTTTATTTATTCTATTTTAAATTTATATTTTAATAAGTTTTAAAATTGTTAAAACTGTTCCAAATCTTTTACCAAATTGCGTTGATTCGATTTCCAGAACACATCTGCTTTCATTTGGCAAGTATTTCTTTTCACTTGAGCAATATCTGCGCTCCCTCTTTTTCAATGACTTGGGCAACTTTGACAGGCCAAAAGTAATTAATTTTTGGCAACTAACTCAAAACGGCAAAAGGCGCAGAGGCAACTCGGAAAAAAACGCAGTAAAAAGGCAGCAGAGGCGGCACAATTAACGCCTGCAACTTTAATTGCGTTTTAATGTGCATCAGGCCGCAGAGCGCCTGCCTGTTTGGATGGTGGGGGATAGCGATGACTAGGTGGCTGGGCGGATGGGTGGGCCTCATCCAAACGGGTTGGGTGGTCCAACGTGCTCCGTCAACCGCAGGCGGTGGCTGAAAAGCGTAACAGGCATTTTGCCGCGCCTCAGCAACATGGCACTCACACACACTTACGCTCACAAAGGAGCGGAGACAAACACACACGTGAATGGGTCCTGTGACGGCGACTACACCCAGAAAAATTCATGGACTGCCGAACTGCCTAAAATTTTAGTCCATTTGACCTAAAACGGAAGTCGAGGCAGTAATTGCCTAAAAATTATCCAAAATGCCATATTTTTAGGTAATAAAAACTGGCCTAACTTTTAGACAAAGAATAATTTTTAGGCATCCCATTGCCTAAAGTTAAGGTAGCCCATGGCCTAAAAATGGAATTCTTAATTCTTAATTTATTTTAATGATGGCCTAAAAAAAGGATCATATTGCCAAAATGCCATATTTTTAGGCCATTTATTTTAGGAATCGGAGGCCTTAAAATACCTCCTAGCTAAGAATTCAACTTTTTGGCCATCGGTTACCTAAATTTTAGGAAATGGGATGCCTAAAAAATGTTCTCTCGCGTGTGTGCATTTAATTCCTGGGTGTATGGATGTTCTGTGAGTGTGGAATTGGATGTGCCTGTGCCTGAGTGCCTGCCTCAAAAGCGGCTTAACCAACACACACACAAACAACATGCACTTAAAGAATGTTTTGAATTTTCCCATAATTTTATAAAGTTATAAGTGTTTCGCGAACTTCATTATAAGTTTACATCTACATGCTATTAAATGACATTTCCGTAGAAAAGGCTCCCTAGGAATATAATTTCAAGAGAGCCAAACCGCGAAAATCAATTTATTAGGGCAAAATATTATTTGAAATCTGAAACAATAAAATTGTTTAAATTTTTTGTGGCCACCCTTTTTCCCTAGCCTACCTATTTTAATACCGGAGCTCAAAACCTTCTCATATACTTTTTCCTAGTGTGGCCTCAAATCCGATTCCGGACACGGGAACGGACACGGACACCGTGCGCCTCCGTCTGGGGCAACTATTTACATGGCACCCCATTATGTCCGGACTCGTAGCTGCGTCTTTTGTGTTGCCGCAGTCGTAGTCGCTCTCGCTCGCCCTAAGTGACGTGATTTAAATTTTTATGCCCTTTGAAATTTTCGCCGCCCTGCTTATCACTATGTTGATGTTGCCATCTCTGTCATCACAGTCTCCACATCCGTCTCCAGCTCCGTCTGCTTCTCTGTCTCTGAGTCTGCGGGTTCACTTCCGGCGTACACGGGACAAATCACGTAATCTGGCCTTAGTGGGTCAAGCAGCAGAAGCAGCAGTAAACTGTAAACCGTAACCCGTAACCGTAATGTAACAGCCCGCACGGAGAGATACAAAGATACTTAGGCGCACGGGACAAGTACAAGTAAATAGACATAAAGATACATGCTGGTAATGTCAAGTGTGGTGCGACTTGTGGACCAGCACCATACCCAATACCCCTTCCCCGCACAGGTCAAATAAGTCAAGGGTGCTTCCGAGTCGAGGGCCCCGACCTAAAAATACTCTGCAATACAAATCGGTTCTCAAAGCCTTCAAAGTCGCTGACTTCCTACTCGAAATGTAAAATAACAAAGCCGCATTGGGCACAGATATTAAAAATAACGCATTTAAAAGCTGTCCCCGTTTCAATCTGTACTTTTCCTTTACAAAAATAATCCTTTTTTGCCTGCCTCCAATTAATTTCCTCGCAACTTCATTCATAGGTGAAGAGGGAATTTATTTTACATAACGCATAATCATAATTGGGCTACATAAACGTATCTTCATGAAAACGTCTTTTCATGACTGTATGCCATAATAGCATAAAACAATAATTTCCTGGCAAATTCCATTACTTCGTAGAGAGCTTAGGAACTTCTGATTTATTTCCTATTTTTATACGCGCTTTTTGAAATCCTTTCTTTCCTTGTGATCCCTGCCGTAAAGATAGTGCTGTCAATAGAAGTAATTCCCTGAGCTTGTCATTTCTTAGATTGTTATGTGTTCTTATAAACAGCAAAGCACAAGGGCATGCTAGTGATTTTGTTGTGTGGTTGTGGCAGGTGATGTTGTTAGTTGCGGTTTGTGACAGGCTTTGAAGTGTATAGTTGTGGTTTGGCCCTAACTAAAAATACACACGCAAAATAATAATGCCCAATTAACCTATAAAATAACATGACATTTAAGCTCAACCGAAAGATGTGGATTTCAGGAACTCAAGTACTTAACATAAATTGCTTCAAAATTTTGTGGGGTATACTTAATCTTCAAATATATTCATATTTAAAAAATGAGGGAGAAGAAAAGTATTTCGTTAAAAAATTCTATGAGCAATATTTTTATTAATTTCCTGATTAGTTTTTAGTTGACAATGTCAATGTCAAACATACGAAATTCCAGTCGACTTGACTTCATGCTACCACTTTTACTCTCGAAATTTGTGCATGCAACGGATGCTAAGCAGTGTCCCTGAAGGCATCCATTAAATAGTTACTTAAATCGAGTTTCTGCTAAATGATTAATCCCTTCGGTTTCCGGCACAACAAACATCATCATCGTCCTTAAGTAACGGTTGTCACGTCCGCCGGACCCCCAAACCGAGCGGCGCGACGGATCAACAAACCAGGTGAGAGCAAACACCGTCGAGGGCCGCTCGATTTCGAGGGCTACTGGGCGATGCGATGCAGGCAGACAGGCAGACAGGTGCAAAGTGCAAAGGACGACTGATTGAACGCGAAGGGACAAGGCCTCTCCAGCGACTCCAGGAGACGCCCAAGGACACGTCTTCGGCTGCGACTTCAAGTTGGAGTGTTTAAAATTGTTCGCCATTATCGGCGGCTATCAATAAGCGCATTAAAACATTTTTGCAATTCGCGCTCGTTGACGGTTGATGGCGACGACACGCGGCTGTCAGCCGGCAGCTGGGGAAGTGGAAAGTGGAAAACGGAAAGCGGAAAACTGCAAGCGCAGTGCTGCTGCACTAACGAGTCCCATTGATTTTCCCTCGCCGGAAAAGCGGTGGGGAGCGAAGTAAGAGCAGGGAGTACTGAGATGTGCGCACGATGCGTATGAGTAATGGGAAAATTCTTAATGGGCGAAGAAAATTGGTTGAGCATAAACAATGAGATGCCTGCGACCGGGTAGAATGATAATGAGTTCACCGAAGAAGGCAAACCGGAAAGTAGAGGACCAAGGACCAACAACCAAAGACCAAAGCAGGAGGACATCATTAGGCGAAGGTATCTTTACCTCGGATCCCCGTTAGGTGTGTCATGCACACCAAATATTCTATTACAAAATTTTACATTTTTAATCCTCATCAGATATGCCTCGCATGCGGAAGCTGTTTATCCTTTTGATGGAAAACGCACTCAAGCTGAAATAATGAGAAATACCTTTCAATTTAAATATTTTTAAAGACAATTTTTAATAAATTGTACTAGCGTTTAATACGTTGTAGATGTTAGAATGTCTTTAGTGATTATAGCCTATTTTTACCCATCATACAATAATTAAATAAATAAATTCTTAAAATACATTTTAAACATTTCAAATCCACACATTTAAGCCTAATTATATATTTCCGTTGAACCAAAAATCTCTAAGGCACAAATATATTTAACATTACGCTTATCGACTATCTTCCATGTAATGACCACTTTACGGACTATATTTGTGAAGTGGATCCGGAATAGACCTGCAACGAAGGACCAAAAATGTAAATGTAATGGAGTCTCCAGAAAAAGATGTGGTTCGGATTTCACACTTTTCATTCATTTTAGCTCGTAGGTTTTACAATGTCGTAGGCATTTTTGAAAAAAGTATATGTAAGTAGCAGAGAAGAGATCGAAACGAGACCAGACTTATCCCTTTTTGGGATCTTAACCTATGGACCTGATCTCGGGAATATAATTTAGATAATTAATTTCATTTTAAGTTTCAAAGTTATAACTTTTTAAAAAAAGTATGCCTCATACTAATGAAAATTAACTATATTAAAAACTGGCTGAGTTTAATACTTATAATATTTTAAATAACACAATTTGTTCAGCTGCCTTTAGTTATCCTTATACAATTTTTTGAATTTTTTTTTTGTAAGTTTAATTATCACGCTTCACAAGAGTAGCTCTTGTTTTCGTGTTTGATTAATAGTAACTATAGATCCCGGAAACTGCGGGTGGGAAAGAGCGCCACTTTGGGGCATTTTATGTGTGATTATATGGTGTTAAAGTAATCGTCCATGTCTGTCTCGGCCGAGTATCCATAGGTCCGCAGGGTGTCTTCTGCGCAGACGTCTTCGGCCTAACGGGGTGGCAAGGTGTCTTGCCAAACGGTTGGTATGCGCTAGCAGGCGGTCTCTGTATCGGTTTGCAAATGATGAAATTGTTTCTGTTACAGTTGGTATTCCTGTGTCTTGAAATAGCGTGTCATTGTGTACGTAGTGGTGCCACTTAACTCCCAGCATCCTTCTCAGAGCCTTCGTTATGCATGTTTGCACCCTTTTAAGTGAAGAGTCACAAGCGGTGCCCCAGCATGTAATCCCCAGTTCAGTGTCGGAAGGACAATGGCTTTAAATAATCGCACCTTGGCATGGAGTGATAGACCGCTATCAGAACGAAGGAGCCAATCCATTTTTCAAGCTTTGTCCTTGCTGATCCGCAGACTCGGTCAATCTGCCCCTTCCAGCAAAGTCGGCGGTCTAGGGTTACGCCAAGGTACGTAACCTTATCCTCATGCTTTAGTCTTTTCCCATCCATATAAAGGGCACGTGAGCGGCCAGGCCGAAGGGCGAAAGTGGCGTGCTGTGTCTTTCAATGTTAAGCGCTATGTTCCATCGAGATGCCCAACATTCGAATTCGTCCAAGAATGTCTGGACACGATTGGAAGCCGATATGGGGTGCTGCCAGCAGCTAGAAAAGCAGTGTCATCTGCGTAGGTTGCTAGAAGAGTACCACGAGCAATGGGGCTTGGAAGATCCGATGTGTAAAGTGTGTACAGTACCGGGCCAAGAACACTGCCCTGAGGTACACCAGCATGAATTGGGCGTAGTTCCGAACGATGTCCACGGATCTCAACGGAAAACTTCCTGTTATCCAGAAATGACACAATAAGCTTCCAGAGTCCCTCAGGTAAAAGCGGCATTAATTTGTAAAATAGACCTTCATGCCAAACCCTGTCAAAGGCCTGCCGTACGTCTAGAAATACAGCTGAACAGTATTTGCGATCTTCTAAAGCACTCAGAATGTGGTTAACCACTCTGTGAACTTGCTCAATAGCGCTATGGCGACTTCGGAAGCCAAATTGGTGGCCCGGCAGAGCGTCCATGAAGGCGTCAATATTCAGCAACCGAGCAAGCACGATCCGCTCGAATATCTTGGAGAAAGTGGACAGGAGACTTATCGGCCTGTAAGATTCTGGTGTGCACGGGTCTTTCCCTTTCTTATGGACCATTGTGACAAGTGCACGTTTCCGGGGGGGATGGAAAATGGCCAAGGTTAAGGGAAGCATTAAAGAGAAGGCAGAGCTGTGCAATAACAGAGCTAGGAAGTGCCTTTGCTACTCTACCATCAATTGCATCCATGCCAGGAGCCTTAGTGGGAACCAGTCGCTTAATATGATCACGTACCTCATCTTGATCCACAGGCCGCACAGCAACAGGAGAACCAAAGGAGAGCCCAAACCTAGAGATTGTTGTTTGGGTCTCCTGGCTTGTTGCAAAATCAAACGGAGTAAAGCGTCTCTCCAGATCGCCTGCAAATACTTCAGCAATAGCGGAATCGCTGTGAGCCCAAGTACCATCGCTTCGTTTAAGAGAAAACCTGGGAAGTGGCTGCCTTTTAGGTTTCGGGTGCATTTCCATAAAGCAAACCCATGATCCTGGTTAGGATCGATGGCATTGAGATGATTTACGAAAATTCCGACTTAGCCAAGCGGAGAACTTTCCTAAGTTCTGAGACAGATGCCTTCCACCTAGCTAAATCGATAGTATGCCTTGTCCTCATCCAGGTACGACGGAGTGCATGACCCTTCCTGGCTAAGGCTGCAATTTCTGGCTTTGATGATGTCCAGGATGGCGGAGGAATAGATATACATCTAGCAGGAGGGGCAGCTTGATGAATTTTGTCTACTAAGTCCTGAGCAAAAGAATCAATGTCATCCGCCGTTACAAGTGATGGGTTATTTTCAGTCAGTGCAGAAAGTCTGGCACTAAAACTTCTTGTGTCTGATCCCCGAGGCAAAAGCCTGGTTTTAGGAACGACCTGATAGGCAGCAACGCAGAAATATATCAGGAGCGGAATGTGGTCAGAGGAAAGGCCCGAGCACTCCGAAATGGCAAGGTGGCTGCACGGAATGCCTCTATACACTGCAAAGTCAATGGCTGTCGGTAGATGATCATTATTCCAAGGAAAGTGCGTAGGTCCCCGGTAGCCAGAATCTGCATGGTTGAGCTAGAGACAACGGACATCAGAGTATTTCCCCGAGGGCAGGAGCGTCTGCATCCCCAGAAGCTGTGGTGCGCATTCCAATCCCTCCAATTACAAAGCGACTGCCCATAGAGCCAAACAGGCGAAGATATTGCTCAGCTGACCAAGAGTGACGGTGACCAGGAGGACAGTAAACAGCACCAAACGAAATTCTTCCAAGTGTGGTGACCAAATTTATGGAAATTGCTTGCAGGTGGGGTTCCGATATTGAGGCACTCAGGTTATAGTCCAAGGAGGATTTAATGATGATTGCAGCACCTCCACGATGTCGATCATCGGGGTGGTTGGCACAGTGTACTGCATATCCATGAACACGGAAGAAAGAACGGCTGGTAAAATGTGTTTCAGAGATCAGCAGGATGTCAATGTTGCGTTCCTGGAGGAGAAGCTCAACCTCTAGGGATTTGCCAACTAAGTTGTTGGCGTTCCACATAACTATATTTATCCCGTAATTAGTCATCGCAACGCGTTGACTCCAAGGGACTGGCGTGTTTAGACATCACGCTCTGTAACATTTGTATTGTCGCCGTCATCACCGACATCATTTGATCGAAGCGCAGCAGAAGCTTGTCGATCGCAGCCGCTTGTGATATTGCAGCAGCTTCCTGCTGCTTCTGTAAATCATTAATGAATTTCAGTAGTCTGTCTTGAGCAGGTTGTTCAATTGAGGGAGTCTTCCTGTCAGTTCCAATATGGGGCTGGCTTATTGAATGCACATTTTGGCAGGAGTTAGATGCCATTGATTGTTGGTTTGATGAAATTGGAAGACTAGATGTAAACCAAGCATTCTGAGCCGGCGGCGGAGCAGGTTGAAAATCTGGACGCTTTTGAGTTCGTTGGTTCGTTGAGCCAAGCTGATTTTATTAGCCAACACAGACCCTCCGCCAATATCTTCTTTCCATTGTGAACTCTGGCGTCTCGCCAGAGTCTTATTAATGCGATATTTTTATAACGCAATCAATAAATTAAGATTCATATTAATGCCATATCGATGCACTTATTGCAGCTCCTTGCAGTCTTTGTGCCGCTGTTTCGCAGTTTTAATCCACTCTGCGTGCAATATTTAATCAGCAATTTCCAGCGAACTCAACAATTCGGTATCCAATTACAATGATTTCTCTGCCTTCTTTATTTAATTGTTTAATTTTCTTTTAATTTCGTTCGTTCCACTCATTTTAATCGTTGCCCTTGTTGACCCAAAATCACAGATATTCGAAGTCGCGCCGACAGAAAATTGTGCGTTATGCGAATGAATTCATATCGGGTAGGGTTCGGTTTTCAGGTCTCTTTTGGCTCAGCCACGAATCACTTTTCATAAAAATAAAAGATAATGGAGCGGTTCGCAGAAGGACTTATCAGGCTAAGTGGACGGCCCCCTTATTAACCCAGGGGCATTTGCAGTAATTACTTGAACTGCTAATTGTACACGGCTGAGAGGTCGCTTCAGTGCCGCCTGCCTGGAAATACGGACAGACAGGGTCAAATGTTTGCACGCCAAAGGTAAACGATTTCATATTTTACTTTAAAAGCTCCCAGTTTAAATTGGATACTTTCAGATATTTTATGTAACATCGCTACTAGAAAGACCAATTTAAAAAACGATAGGTATATACTTTACGGCTTAAGTGTTTAAGGCCATTGTTTCAATTTAAAAAGAGAGAAATAGAGAAACCATTTGGGTGTTAGTATAAAATGACCACACATTTTTTAAAAGAGCGAAAATAATTTAAAAAAACAATGCTTCTTAGCGCAACAATTATATTTATTAAAATCTGTACATTTTTTCCGCGTCTAATTTAATTTTACCTACCTAAATGTTCACTATCCGCAATATCCAGCTATTTCAGTTGAGGCAAAAAAAGTAATCAATGAAAAACAAACGCATGGTCAACACCTGGAAACAAAGTTCGGTAAAGACAAATCGATTTAAAAATTAAATTCAAATGAGTTCGTAAATGTTCAGTAACTTCAACGCGTCTTGGGAATAATGAATAACTTTAAATTTAAAGAAATCTGAATAGGTCAGCAAAGGCCAGAAGGTTGCCATCAGAAATCTGGATGAAACTCTTCAGGTTATGAACTCAAATTGATACGAAAACTTTTTTAAGGGGTTACCAACGAAGTACTGAATATTACAATTTCTGTAAATAATTCGTATTTTAAATATAGAGTTTTTAGAAACCTTTTAGCTCTTCGAAATCGCATCTTTATTACTGCACAAAAAACATCCAAGTCACGGTATTTTGGGGGTGCAAAGAAAGAATAAACGTATGAATAAATTCAAAGCTCCATATTTTTATTCCCCTGATAAAGAATCTAAGCCCATGAGACCATTAAAAATGGAATGGAAACAGAAGTGCCACCCTTTATAGTTTAATTTTTCCCACTTAATGGCAGCCACTATCGCCAAGCATTTATGCTGAACAGTGTAATATTTTATTTAAAATGCGCTGCTGCTGTTTGCGCCGCCTATTTGTCCTTTGCGTCCATATATCATTTGGGGAGCTGCCGAAAAAAGACACTGACATAACGACAAATTTGCTTGCTATTTATGCTGCGGACAAATAGAGGAGACCACTGGACATGGGAAACCGGAGCCCGGGCCAGAACTCAACCCCGAACCCGAACTCGAAGCCGGGTCCAAAGTAGGTAAACATATTTAACATACGCATGTGGACCGTGTGTTTATAAAAACATATATGCAAATTATCGTGGCTCGCCTTTGGCCCTCTGCGCACTCGTTTGGACAATTCGCGTTATTTATAATGGACAATTCTCGTGTTGTTGTTTATAATTTATTTATGCAAATTTTCAGCTGGACAAGCCACTGCAGTGCTGCCAGAAATCGGAAGGAGAGCGGGACTGAGAATGTAAATAGTTATTGCCAGCGAAATCAAAACTAAAGCAATTTTCAAAAAATAATTAATTGCAATTGACCCGATTTGTAATTTATTTATTTAATCCACGCTATAGTCACGTGGGAGCGAGTTTAAAATTGATTTATATTAATTTACACGTGCGCAAACGTGAGCATTTAACTGCCATTTTCGGTTCTGTGCCCGTTCCCTAATTGCAGCCGAAGTCGACCAAATAGCTCGCCCTTGGCAAGGCGGGGACTCCTCCACAGCCTCCAATGACGTGGATATAATTAGTACGAACTAGGCGACTGGGACCGGCAAACGGGCTCAGTGAAAGCCCTTTGAAGGGCTCAACTCCCCGTGGAGCATTTGAACAGAGTTCCATGAATTCGGGGATTTCAAACGCATGGCCCAGCATGAGTCCAGGAGCTCTTGACAATTAGGCCACTCCATACAGGAGATAATCAGCTCATTAACATGAAAGCCCCTGTAAACTGAATGTAAACCGGGGCGCCAAACGAAAACCCCCGAAAGCAAACAGGTCGGATGGTGGCTGTGCGTAATGCATATTGTATACTATATTTTATACGTTATTGCTTCACCTTCTACACAGCGAGGTTACGTGTAACTGACTGTTCGTTCATTTGCGGTATGTATGATTTAGCAGCTCAACACTCGCCACTTGGCCACAACTCACTTAGTGCCTGGCCCTGCCACAAATGGCCATAATATTCAAGCATCACCAGGCGGAGATCTGCCTCGAGATCCAGATTCGGATAGGGAAGGGCTTCCAACGTGGCCCAGACCGAATTTATGGCATCCCCAACCCCTAAGCCCAAGCAAGTCAGGCCAAACCAACTCGGTGTCTGCACTCGAAGGGCTTTTGTGTTGAAACAAACCTGACACAGACCAACCCAATCAGCAGACTTTAAGAGCTTGCCACAATTTCCGCAACATTTGATTGGCATCTGCACTCGAAAAAAGGACAAACTGTTGATTGGATTTTTAAGCTATTGAGGGAGCAAACAACTATATTTTATTCCCAATATCTGGAAGGATATTTTATAATCTATACTTATACAAAATATTCGAAGTTAGGTACTTGAACGGGTAGTTTCAGTTAAAATTAACTGCATTTTTCACAAAATGTTAATCAAATTTCAAGGCTTTTATGTATATATTCGAAGAGAAAGAAAGTTTTGAGTCTCTCAAACAAAGGTATATTATATAGAACTACTTACCCTTACTAAGCCTCCATCTATCTTTTCGCAAAGAAAAAAATAATTTAATTTAAATAGAATAAACGGAGAGTTTTTTGTATGTTTTATTTATTTTTTTTTAAGTGCGAGAAGTAAGGGCGAAAATGTTTTAAATTCCAAATCAAGCCTCGCACCTTTTATCAATTTTCGGGGTACCCTCTGGAAATAGAGGCTGCTTGATGCCGAGCACCCTCGAAATCAGATACAGTCGGCAGCAGAAACAGGGGAGACTGGCCAAAAGGGTGTGGAGCGGCGGAAATCTGGAAATCTGGCCACCCGCAACACTCAGTGGAGTGTGTCATAAAATGCCAAAACAAATATAAATTTTCACACAATTCAATTTATATGCCCGCAGCACAAGCTCGAGCACCGGGAAAGGATGCTGGATGCTGGATTCGGGATACGGTTTCAAGAGCCCGGCTGTATCGACAGCTCCAAAGTAGTCCCGAGCCGTTTGGAGGGGATCTGCCTGCGCCGGTCCCGTATCCTTTCCTTCCCCAGTCGCCAATCTCCTGGCACTGGCATCTCCTTTTAGCCATCTTCCGCCAGCCATTGTCTACTCATTTTACCACTTGATTGTGTTTGCACAACATTTCAACGAGAGTCGCGGCATCGGCATTCCGCGTTGCGATGCAGCCAACAAACTCCAAATAAAACAGTATTCCAAGCGACGAAAATTTGAAATGCAAAGGCGGTGCTCAGGGCAAACATTTAACGTCGTCCGCCTGGCAGTTACAAAACTTGGTTTACGGTAATGTCGATTTAATAAAAACAAATAGCTAGAAAAACAAGCGAGTTATTTAGTCTATATCCCGTATACCGAGTAAGTTGGTAATTTTCTATTTAATCCAAAGGATTAATAAATTTGAAAGCTAAGATAGGAATAAAAGTACATACACTACCCACCTAACAAAGTAACCTTGAGTTTCCGATGTTGTTGTCTGATTGCCTCTCTGGAGCGACGGGTAGTGTGCTGGACTATGAATCTGATCCCGAGTTTGAGTCCGAGTCGAATTTTGTGAGTGTTCTTAACAGAATTTATATATTATCCATAATAACTTACATATGCTTTGCCAAAAAAAAAAAAAACAAAATAAATATAATTGATATCTATGGTAAATTCGATAAACTCATAAAACATTTTAGAAAAATTTTAAATGATTCGTTCTTAAGTATAATTTTTATTAGAAAGTTCTCAAAAACGATCTTAAATCTTTCATTTATTTTTGTTTTTGAAATATGTACTCAGTTCGAGTGAAAAACTACCATAAGTACTTAAGTATCTACCCTTTCCATGGAAACCATTATCACTAAACGATGTTACGGCGATTGACCCCATAGGCAGACATACAAAAATTGAAAAAGAACAAATACATTGCAAAGGGTTAGTAATGTAAGTATTCCACCTAGAAACTAGTAACATAATTAATTAGTAGGAAATTATTAAAAGAATGTGCTTGTATAGGATTAAAATTCTGTAAAACAGATATTACATAAACAAATATGAACAAAAATAAAAGATGATTTGCTCTGTCTGTCTAGTTATTATCATTAAAATTACAAAATTAAATTAAATTAAAATAAATGCAAAGTAGTAGTAACAGTAGGGTCACTTTTGGTCCTAAGTTAACAGTTCAGTTTATAAAACCCGACAAAATGTCCAACAACCAATTTAACGTTCTAGAAATGTGTTTTCTGAATGTTTTGACACGCACTGTCTCCCACATAAGCATTCCTATGTACATATATATATCGATGCTTGTCTGGCCAAAAATGAAACAAAGTTCAATCAGAGCTCGTGCCTTGCCTGTAAATCAAATAAAGAAAAATGCATAAAAACAAAGACAGCAACAAGCAAGCCAACCGAAAGTGTTATACCAGGAACTTTGTATCAACTGGCGTGGCTGAGAAAAATAGAAAAAAACAAGAGAAATGCCTGTCGACACTTGAATGTTGTTTGTTAGGAGAATGTCATACAGGAAAATAAAATAGTATAATATACAAGTAACAACCAGGCTATTGTGTAAAGGTCTTGATGTAAACTCGCATTGATTAAAGAAAATTCGAGCCTTGAATTAATGCAATTTCTACACTTACCACAGGTGGTATTTTTGACAGAGGCTGGTGCCCTTTCTGGACCGAAATACATTTGGGATAATTGCTGGCCAGCAATCCTTTGGGGTCAAGAACAGCAATCGCAATGCACATCCTTTGTTGTGTCAAGCAATCAATATATGAATTTCCAAGAAAATATGCAATGCACGCAGATATCTGAAAGCTTTGGCCCAGCTGCAAATAGTGTATATGATAAACTACGAGCAGAGACCAGAGTTTTAATTAAATTTGCATACACAAGTTCAGCAGCAGCCTCATCAAAAGTTATGGCAATTGCACGGCTCCAATTGTTCAAATTAAATGCAAAAGCACTGCCATTTGGCCGGCTTAACCGACCAGGGGCGGCAGGTGAGAACGATGGGCGGAAGGACGAAGTCACTCATATGAGTGTCATAAAAGGCAAAAAGCGCATAGTATAGCGAGCACGCAGCCTGCAACGCGTCCTACTTAAACTGTTTTTAATGACGGCGCAGCTCGTTGAGGCCTGAGTCAGTGACTGGGTAAATAAGCAGCCGACAATCAAGCAGAACATGATCCAGACATATAGTGCATATATCCGCCAAGGGCGGGGCGGGCGGTGGCAAGGGGCGTGGCAATCGGAGCTGAACGGATGCTCCTTTCAATGTGCTGCCGCTATTGAGTGCTTTATTTTTTAATGGCCCCTGCACGAGCCTTGGTTTCAAGCAGCCATTGAGTCATTGTATCTACCTTGTAATATGAAAAGCGCTTTGGCAAAACTGCTTGATTGTTGATCTTGCTCCTGATGCCCTTTCATTTTCAATTCCTTCATTTTGCTTGCTAAGCTTGGCTCGAAGCTCTGAAGTTCCGCTTGACAGAAACTCCTCATATTAAGCGACTTTGTAGCTATTTTAAATTGTGACTGCTACCTATACATTTTAATGATTACTGACAAATTTTTAATATAATAAACAACCACGATAGAGATATGCCAGGACATTAATATAGGTGATATATAGTCTCATAAAAATAAAAGGTTTAATATCCGAGAAATGCATTAGAAAACATTTCTGAATTTTGTATTTTAAAATATAAATTTTTAAGGTTTTGGTTTTAGCATTATTTTTCCATTTGACTTGCCAGGCACAAGTCATAAATATTTCACTTGATATGAGGAACCCTCCGGGAGAGTATGGAGAATCTCTTTGTTGGCTTAAGTTTCTTGGTCTGTCGTTTCTGTTTTTGTTTTTTGCTGCCAATAAAACATGCATTTCCCTTTCAGCTCAACCGTTGGCGAACAATGGCGAAAGGTGGGGGATTCTCCAGTGCACCGAGAACGAAGAACGGGGCTCGGTAGCGGGAGCAGTATCACAAAAACATCTCTGCCATCGCAGCGCGAGGATCCTTTGTGCAGTGTGCACTCAATTATTTGGTCGTTACTTGTTTCTTATTACCTTTTGCCTACCGACACTCCGACTATAGTACATAATAACTGGAGGACAAGGCTTTGTTTGCGCGGACCGGCGAAACAATTGGGTTTGCGGAATGGCGGAAATAAATGCGAATTTAATATGCAAAGAGTAGGATGGAGCCATGCCGAGATTGCTCAAAGGGTATCGGTTGAAGATTGCTCCGCGAAACGATTGCAAAACGAATAAGGCGAGAAGTGTCGGGAGTGACAGCGTTTAAGCGGGAGATTTTCTCTCAAAAATACACTTTTACACATAGATATAGGCAAAATCAATTTAATTTAAAAATAAATGCACTAAATAATATATATCTAATAAATGAGTTAAGTAATTAAATTAAAAATAATTAGTATACCTAATATATACGCATATATTAACTTATAAGAGATTTCCCAATGATTAATTTAAGTATACATTTATTTTCTGATCTCTAAAAAGTAATTGCCAGAAATAATAATAATCGTATTAGTAGTAATAGACTCTTTGCCTTTTTTCTCAAAGGCTAACACTAAGCCCAAAGTTTTATTTTAACTATATTTTTTTTCTAAGAAGGTGTTTAGGTAAATCGACCATTCCAAATTGTTTTGTTCTCAGATCTGTGCTGATTCCATATGATATAATGGTAATTACACAAGCCGCAAAACTGCGACAACTATTTGCTTGAAAAGTCACTAAATACTGGTATTAACTGCCTGTTGATCCGAATCTGTTAACAGAACTTTCTAACATTCCAGTGAGAACAGCCAGCGCTCACGCTGTCGTCCCGATTCCACATTTTCCCGAGTCTGCTTCCCCTATCGAGAAACGCGGAAACGATACGAAATGAAACGCACTAAGGGATGAAGCGAAACGAACATGTTGCGAAACACAGAACAGCCCCTGTGTTTCAGATGTTCGTTTCGCTTTGTCAAATGGACTCTTTGGAATCGAACTACAGGGGAAGTTTGCGAAGGGATGTTGATGCTGCGAATGAAGTGAAGATGAAACCTCGGTCACGAGAAGGGGTATGAACGGCAGAAGTCTAACACAGCTGAATCGGAACCTGCGAATTGCGAAATGTGAAATGCTCCGAACTTCGGACGAAGCAATTCAGTTAGAAATTTGAATGGTTCAGCGGCGGACGTCGAGCGGGAAAAAACGCGCGATTATTGAAAAACTCAAAAACGAGGCTTGAGTTTGAATCATTTCGCGGGCAGACTTGGATTCTGCTGAATGCACTTGGCGGACTCAGACTCAGATTCGGGCTCAGAAGCAGACTGACATCCTGGTTCATTATCTGGCGACCGGCCTTTGTTTACGCGAATGTGTGCCAAACAGGATGTGGGCGTGTCCGCCGCCCGAGTAGAGTGAAGTGTAAAGTGGAGTGGAGTGTAAGAAACCCCGTTTGTAGCCCCCTCCTCGGTCGGGATGTGATTGTGCGAGTGAGTGCAATGTGTCTTTTATAAATCAAGGAAAATCACATTTTAAATTGCTGCGCATTAGAACGGATACAGATACAAAGGCAGGGCTCCGAAAGGAGGCAGCCAGGCAAGGATCGAAAGTCAAACGGCGTCAAACGTTGATTGCGTCGACGTCTATCTACGAAACGTGAAAAATGAAAAAATAGCGAAAAAGAACGTGAAGGATTTGACTGATGTGAATGGAGTGAATGATGCGATGTGACCTAGCCCAACCTCCAACTCCCGTAATCATTCCCTTCCTCTGGCAGGTGGCACGTGCTATTGTCTGGCCCCCATGTCTTTCAATTCGATTATATTGATGAGCATATGATGTAATATATGGAAATATAATCTGATTAGAGCCAGCCGGCTCTAGACACCTTCCCTTGTGCGCGGTTCGCGAATCGTGCTCTGCCATAGATTTTAAAACTCATTAATGTGCAAAGACGGCAATCCCCCAAGTCTTGGTGTCATTAGACAGGAGTAAGGCGAAAAACAATCCGTGGCAGGCTGGGAAAAAGAAAAGACGACAATGATACTGGCAAATCAATAAAGGCGTCGAAACAGGTGCCAGACTTGGCCAAGATATCGGATAGCAGTTCTAAATCCAAAAAAGAACGGCTGAAAGGATTTCACGCTTGGCAACGCAAAGTATTCCTTCAAAAATATCATATATCCCGACAGTGCAAAAATGTTGATTAATTGAGGGGAATTCGACTGAAGTGAAGTATCAACAACTGTCAATTCTTCTCGGGGAATTCAGTTATTCTTGAATGTCTGACAAAAAAAAGCAGATACCAAGCACAATACAAGATGAGAACTGTTTTACTTCAGATTCAACGGGAGAGTGAGCATTTCACTGTCACAAAAAAAAAGAAAAGAAACCTAAAAATGTATAAAATATAAAATGAGATAAAATAAATTCTCGATTGACTGCTGGACAATAAATTCATTATGATTTCTTTGCTTTATTAATCACATAGGCTCAGCTTGTCTTTAAACTTTAGGAAACTTAATTTATTAAGAAAATTTTAAGTTGTTCCTTTTAATTTTAATTGTTTATAAATTCTCTTTATAAATGCTTAGTTATCATCCAGAACCCTTAATATTAAAGAACAAATATTGGTAAACACCAAGGTTGCCCTAATATTGGTTCAGAAGAAGATTAGACACTCTATTCGGGCACATAATTACTCTTCTTTGGCAGTCAGCTCCGGCTGTCTGTGAGTAAATTAGGAAAGCCTACAAAGCTAATGGACCGAACTTCTCCCTTGCAAAATAAATATCAATTTGTTGCTTAGCTCCCCTAATTACACGTTGGCCCAGGAGACATCCTGCTAATCGGCCCGGATTAGAAAGTGCAATAATGCATTTGGATTCCAGACTTTCATTTTGCTATTTGGGGACTTCGATTTGCCAGTCTCTGGCATTCATTTGGAGGAGGACGGCGCAGTTATATGGGCAAACCGACTTTTTTCGGCAAGAAAAAAAAATATAACGACGAAGCCATTAAAAATTTTCCGAACTCAGCAGAAGCAGAGGAAGAGGAACTAATGGAGAGTGGAATAGGAGGAGCAATGGGGCTATGCAATTCATTAATTTATTGACTTATAATCAAGCCAGCCAAAAACTTATGCCCGAAGGCAGGGCCGGATAAATATCCATTTATCACATAAATAGAATGCTAACAGCAGCGAATCCTTGGTGGTTTTCCGTTTTCCTCGGACCAAACTTGTACATTTGCCTTTCTAGCCTGGCTGCCTGCTGTGGTTGGCTTTGCCAAAAAAAGCAAGAAATAAGTTAAAGCATACTATGTATGTACATGTTCTCTACGGTCTGGCTCGACTTGGCGAAATAAAAACAAAAATCCCGGAATAGAGTCACGTTCGCTGAACTACATAGAAGCCCCTCCAGGGGCGAGTGCGGTATGCAAATTCAACCGAGAAGACTTCATAAAAGCAGTGCAAATAATTAAATAACAGAGCAAAAACAAACAGCAAAATGACATGCTACTCGAGCTGGCGAAACTTGGATTAACTAGCTGCGAAATAAATAAGAACGAAGGCCAAAAGTAAATCCCAAAACCAATCCAAGTTCCCGCCAAGGTGCGACATCCGACAGATGCCCTCGCCCAACAAAATGTCCTGGCGGGAAAGGGATCGAGTAGAAGGAGCTGGCTCGGGAGCAGGACGAGGGCCAGGACTCCTGGCTGCGAGGAATCCGGGAACTGCCAGCATACTGTTGGCGTTTCTGGCAGCTGTCAGCTTTCGTGGCATGCGTGCGCGTAAGTGTAAACTTCTTTTACTTTGGGTGAAGCGAGAATCCGTCGCATGTTTCCCCCCAACAATTTCACCACAATTTCGCTAGATTCTCAAGCGAATAATTTAGTCAAGAAATTATGTAAGCATTGCATACTCATAAACTAATTAAAGACAGATATTAATTATTTAAATTTAATTAGGTCTTTAATATTTATTGAAACTTCCAAAACGAAATTTTAAAATATAAACGAATATAAGAAAGTAGAATAGATTATAGATATACCCATTTCAGTTTTTTAAACATCATCCATGATTTAAATAATCAGTATATAACCTATATTCCAATGCAAAAATAAACTGAATATTTAGAATTCTTAAGCATTTTTTTTTTCAAAGTAATTTGGGCACTTGCAATAACTAATATAACCAATCTCATTAGTATATTTATACTGAAGTAAATCAAACTCTTAGACTTAGGCCCTCACTTTCAAAGTGCCTGATAGCTATCTATCTGGAAAAGATAATCTGGTGATTTATCGTAAAACAAGAAAGGAAGCTAACTTCTGTAAGCCGAAGTTTATATACCCTTGCAGTCTGCAATTGGATCATTGAAAATTGACTCATTTTGGTATAGAAAATTATAGAAATTCGTTGGAAAACAGACAAGTTATAATTTTTGTTTCATTAATTTTTCGATCATCCCTAGGGCAGCTATATGATATAGCCAGCCGTTCCGACATATATAGTAACTGCAATAGAAAGAAGACTTTGCAGATATATCTGCAATGTTTCATTCAGAGAGATTAGTTTGCGAAGCAACGGACAGACAGACGAACAGACGATTAGACGGACAAGGCTAGATCGACTTGGCTGGTGATGCAGATCAAGAATATATATAATTTATGGGGTCGGAGATGCTTCCTTCACTGCGTTGCAAACTTCTGGACAAAATTATAATACCCTTCGAGGGTATTTATCTGAACGTGAAACAATAACATATTGCTCTTGAGCACCGAATTGTGCTGTAAGGGGCAAATACGCGGTTCTTCATCAATTGGCTATCGGAAATCAGCTGTTCTTTTACCGAGCCGGAATAGATTTGACAGGGACTCTGGGTCCCGGCTAAAGTTAGCTCTCACATTTACACGATAGAGAACCAAATTTTCGCAGCCGGAACTTTATCTGGCCACGAAATTTTGACAGGAAAGGTAGAAACCGGGGCTGAATCAAGAAATATTCATTAAAGTTTCCTCTTAAGAAACTTAAAGGTTACATTTCTCTATTCCATTCCGGTTTATTCTATTTTATTATCGGAAAACAATTGAATACAGAGTATACTCCCAAGTAAAGGAAATAAATACTTGACAAACCCAAGAAATATAAGTAGATCTCTATTTGTTTAATCACAAACACATTGCTCGGCATAAGTGGTGGGCATAATATTTAAAAGTAAACTTGTATCACTTAAGTTTGCATATTAATCACAACTGCATGAGCCAAGCTAACTATTCAAGAAATCCCAATCGGAGAGCTACCCGCTGTGGACTACCCACCGTAAGCCGCCCAATCGCGTAACCAACTACCCGGCAATCTCTTGATCCCCTCGGCATGCGAGTCCGCCGGAAAATCGCTTCCAGGAACGCCCCAGAGACCTTGTGTTTACCATGCGAGCCCGAATCCAAATCCCTGGCCCCCTGTCCAACTTTTGGCTACGTGTTCGGGGCACCTTCATACAGTGCCGTGCCGGGGTTCCTGGTCCGTGTTCCATGTGCCCTGCTAAGCTTTTGTTTTTTTGCATGCATAGTTAATTCAATTTCGCACATTTTTGTGCAAGTGTCGAGTGAAGCGTTTGCCAAATTTAATTTACATGATGAGATTTGCTTGGCTGCATTGTCGTTGGCAACTCGTTGGCACGATTTTTATAAGCTTGTCGAGTTAATTTAATCGTGCAGTGCAAATTTTCATTTAGTCGAAAGCACACACGCGCTCCACCAGCACATGTGAATGTCACACACCTGTCACACGAACTCAGAGGAAATCTCCCTCTTATTGGGCTGCCAAAAACTCATTACGCATACGCAGTGTGTGGAGACTCCGACTCCGACTCTGACTTACTCTGATATTTTCCTTCGTTTTTCGAGTAGTTTATGAAAATACCTGGCATATTTTCTAGCACGGCCTAATTGGAGCGGCGTCCTGGCAACCGTCTCTGTTTTCTGAATCTCGAGTTGATTAAATTTTGTGCGTGTGAGAGGTGGGTTGAGTCGACATCCCAGTCCGTTCAACAGGTCGCATGCGTGACGTGAGTGGGTGACGTCTTCTCCTCCCTGTAAATTACAACCAGTCCGAGCTGACTTTAGCTGTGGTATTGCATATTGCTTTCATCAAATTGCCTAATTTACGGTTCGGGATAATTACACACTTTCCCGATATTTCTGAACCGATTTCCCAAAGCATAGATTGAATAAATTATAAGAGAGATTTCCATTTCGGCATAAGTGCCCTCTTCGCCGTAAATAGATGGCAATCCTCAAATATTCCAGGCACTCTTATTTATTTATGTGCTGTATTTGGGACAAATATTTGCCGACACAACTTTCTCCGGGGGCCCTTTAAAGCCGCTTAAAGCTCGTGTCGGGCTCCTGCGGCTGAATAATTGCCAACTAATATTTATCATCGCGTTTTTGTGCTAATCTCTCAGCGGCTGCTGCTGCCAGATCTAATCAATCTCAGTTGAACAGTAGTTCCCGGGCAATATCATTAACAACACATGACCCCCGACCAGATTTCCGCACTCATATGTGATATAATTAAATTGGGCACCAGCAAAAACGCGCAGAGCCACAGACACACTGCAGTGGGGAATGGGGAAAATAGGGGAGAATCCGGTGAAAAACAATGGGACTGAGCGAGAACAGAAATAAGTAGACACTCAAATAACACTTAAGCCATCAATCAGCACACTGGCCAAGGTCAAAAGGAAGGACAACGCCCATGTCCATCTCTGTTAATTATGCCAGGACAATGGACCGCATACAAAATAGCAGAGGAACCGGCGAATCCAACTGGAGACACAACTATGTTTTATATAAGAGATACAAGTATTTACCATAGAACGGCTCCCAAGACAAATGGCGGTCAAATGTCACGTTTAATTTATTTATGGCCAAAACACATAAATGTCCGAGTGGCAAAAGCCGGCCACAGCAGGGCTGGGTCGATGGGCGATGGGCGATGGGCGTGGCCCGAAGGATCGAGGCAGGGCTTTAATTAAATAACTGCGCTAAGTGGAGCCAAAGAGTTGGCGTCGCTAATACAGCCATTAGCCGAATACGTTGAGAGACCATAAATTTCACGCTCCAGCTCAGGAATCACAAAATAATACCCGAACTCTGTACTCGCTGAAATAAATTTCAAGTATACTTTCTCAATTTGGAGGCAAGGCGGTACTCCAGACTAATAAATAGCTGCTGGACGTAATTAATTCACTTCGGATTGCTGGAATGGCCGAGCCTTGGCAATATGTTTGGATAAAGGAGAGTTTTTTTCTAGAATGTGGCAAAAATGTTTGTTCTTGCATAATTAAGCAAGCATAGCTTATATTTTTAGATTCAAATAACCAACTGTCCATTACTTACCAATTAAAAAAAAATTGTCTTACCAAAATGTGGGGAGCTTATAACTAGTCTGAAAAATTATCTTTCTTTGTATGATTAATATGTTAAGTAAAAGCCCTGAAAACAAAATCTAGTTTTCGGCCGTCTTTTTTAAATATGCATATGACACCAAAATAAACACCTTAAAATTTAAACATATTTTAACTTATTAAATTCATTAGTTAGATATATACATACTTTAAAAATAAGTCCATGCCATACGAGGCTTAAAGTGGGCTTTATTTTTAATAATTTTCAATATATAAGCAAAGCAATTAATTGCAAAAGCAAATTAAAGAGCTATAGCTTAGGGTAAACTCTGTCAAGTTCAGTTTCCAAATAACGACACCTGACACTGGTCCTAATAGGAATATCCGATTTCACACTCCCCAATTATTTCGTATGTATAATTCACTCAGACAATGGATAGAGCTTCGGGCAAGTACATATACTCGGTCCTTGATGGACACACATGCGGACGTTTGGGCCACGTTTTCGCATCAAGTGCGTAATGAGCAACCGATATCGGCATCGATATTAAGCCTAACCTCGGCTGAATATTGTTATGTATTTGTTTATTCATGCGTGTAAATTATGAGCAATAACAACGGCAGAAAGACAACAATCGTCAATCAGGAGACACGCAGGCAAAAGACTGTCAAAGTCCTGTGGGACAAAACGGCTTTAAAGCAATCGAAGCCAGTCGAGTGCTAAATGGGCGAGTCCGCCTGCCACGCCCATCGGCCCATCAGCCCCACCCCTTCGCCCTCCGCACTTAAGCCGTGTAATTGCTGTGCGCGCGAGCAGAATGCCACAAAAAGTCGAAGTCGCCCCACTGTCGTCGAGCGTTGAACGCTGAACGCTGAAGTGAGCGACACGACGCGTCGCCATTTGCCTCAAACAACAACACAAAAAAGGAGAATAAAACAAGGAATAAGGTTCGGTTATAACAAGCAAATAGATCGATATGCGACAATTGAATGCCCTAAGGAGTGGAGCGCAGCAGTTCATTAACTTTCCTTACGTCGATTTGAATGAGGTTTATTTATGCAAAAGACATACCGACTTTATTCTCTGAAATTCCGTAAATGCAAAGTTTTGATACGAATGTATCCTTTGCAACCAAATTTAAGGCGATGATGGAATGTTTTATCCTTACCCAAGTGTGTTGTTTGATAACAAAAAGGGAAATCTCCGTATCCTTTAAAAATATACTTTAATTACAATTAATATTGGAATGCCAATAGTTGATTTAACAGTTCTATTATAAAATTTAAAAATTAAAAAAAATGTTTGCTAAAGACTTAACAAGTAGGCTATCGAGAAAATATATATTAGGTATAGGTACTAGGTATTTTTGGCAGTATTTGAGTCATTAAATCAAAAACCAAAGTTAGTTAACCTGATTCCTAAGAACTCTAGAGATATTGATCCAATTTATAAATATCTTTCGGAAATGCCTAACGATTAATCTTTTAAAATGTATTAAATACTTATCAAGGAAAATCAAATTCAAATTTTGTATTTAATTAGATTCTTTAAGAAACCTGATCCTATAAAATTGTATGTTGCTTATTCACTCGATATGCCCTGGCACATTTACCGCCATACTGCCCAATCGGTACGCTGTCATCAATCCATCATGGACCTGAACCCTCGTCAGAAATCGGTCGCACTCGGACCACCATGGAGCACCAAGACCATGGTGGAATCAATGTGACCACTCGGAGTTAAAGGGTAACCAGAGCCAAACGTGCAACCATTGATAAAATGTGCGACGGCTGCTGATGTAGGTCGGAAGCTGGATGAAGGGGCAGGAGACGCGTGAGGGGAATGCAGGAGCTGGAATTTATGATTCCATTTTTACTTTTCTTCTCGTTTTCCCAAACAGCCTCCGGCCATGTGAGGAGCTTCTTTGCGGAATGGGAATGGAAGCGGAGAAGCAGGTCGGAGGGAATGCAAATGGTTGCGGCTTGTGAATTTCTCTCGCAACAATGAGAAATACCTCACCGTAGTCGGGCGTCATTGGCCTAAGCCCACCGTGTTTGCCACAAGGCAGCGGCAAAGCCACAACATTCCCTACACAGATAAAAATCCTGAGAGTCGTGGGTCTGAATCTCCAGTTTCCTAATGATATGTCTGTCACAGATAAATTCAAAAGTATTTACCTTTTTTTCGATTATTAAGAAATAAAAGTGAGCTAGAAAACAATCACATTTGCTTAGAAACCCCGCGTAATAAGGCTTATTATTTAAGGAAACAATTAGTAAAATCCTATGGAATGGTTTATAAACACTGAACATACTAATTTCACAGGTCTGGTATCTCATCTGTCAATGTGAATGGATTTGGGTGTGTGCAAACCCAGTAACTGCTCTCCTCCTCATGAATTCATGGATTCTCTCGCTTACCACATGCTGAATTCGGAACGCAACCCTAGGATCATCCCTGTCACACATAGAATTCGACACGGATCGTTCACCACTTGAATCAATGTCCGACTAGGATACAAATAATGCTGGATTTGTTTCCCAAGTTACTTTTGTTGTGGCCTTTTCTCGCTGTGTACCCCAGTGTGTGTGACAACCATTTGAACTGTTCGATTATGCATGTGTCGAGCTTAGAGCGGGGAAGAGCGAAAGTGGGAGAGTGGGGGAAATGCTAATATTTGCTGAATGCTGTGAACCAATAAATGACAAGTTATGCCCTCTAATTAATGCGCTTAAACATGCGACAAGCATGTGCGGCTTCTGGCCGAATGCTTCTGGCCATCGTCCGTTCTGGGCCTTGACCAATGTACCGCCAAAACGCCCTTCTTCGGCTTAATTTCGGCTCATAAATACGGGCGGACCCACGCCCCCGAGTCGCCAAGGAAACGGGTGCGGATGGGGGGCAGGAATCTCACATGGAGCCAGTTTTTGTGGCCACATCATGGCCGGGCCTTCGTTTCATTTTTCAACTGTCAGACTACCCACAAAGCCAGTGACACTTTTGACTCCCGCTCTCCTCTGGAAGAAAGGGTTATCTGGTGGGTGGCGCCTCCGGCGGGAATACATACATACATGGAAATTAAAATGACATTAGGTCAGGCGAGCGTAAAAAGCCAGAGCTTCTTTCTTCTTTTTTTTTGTGGTTTAATTTGCTTTTTTTCCGAAAATTGTGTGAAAGAAATCGGGCAGAGAAAAGCCATTTTATCTTTAACGGACACTGGCTCCGGGGCAGCCATGACAAACCTTTAAAGTTTACAATAAATCAAGACCGATTATAATCTGAACAAACACTGCTTAGGAAACAACCATTAACTGGCTACACTACATATGAAGGAAATATTGGACACTAGATAGGATTGATTCATAATTTAACTGGAATATGCAAAGTAATCGCATGCTTCTGCAGCTGCTACTCCTATTTGTTGGGCATCACGGATACGCAATGACCTGGGCATAGATCACTTGGTAGCGAAGCGGAACATAGGTGAAGTTGATAACCTGGTCCATCGGCCAGACCAGGCAGTTGAGCCCGAGGATGGTGATGTAGCTATTCCGAACTCGCCGATTGATCTGCTCCGTGGACTCGCCGTTGACCAGCGGCACCAGGCAGGACATCAACAAAGTGAAGGGCGGCGCGAAGACGAACTGGTCCAGCAGCATCTTGTGAATGCCGCGCCGCACAACCGGCAGCTCCTTGGGCACCTGGCTCGCCAGGAAGAGGTACCAGCGCCGCACCAGCGGTCCAACGAACACGAGGCCCAGAGCGCCAAACTTCAGCGTTCGGCCGGCATCCCAGTCATCCGCCGCTTCTTCTCAATGACCAGCTGGGCAAATGTGTCGCTAAGTCCCACTTCAAGCCGTCGATCAGGTATGCCTCTCCGCCGTCGTTATGAACCTCTTTCTCAGTTTGCTAGTCTCAAAATAAAACTGTTTCTAATGAGCACAGTTCGTTGACAGTTGACAGTTGGTATCACTTTTATCCGACTTATCACCAATTCAATCAACAGCCGGGACCGCGAACTAAACAACACTTCAACTTCATGGTTCGGCTAGATGGTTGTCCTGTGAAGTTTCCGGTTCATGCCACAGACCGACAAGTGACGGCATTGCTGTGACGAGAGCAGCATCCTCCCAAGGAGCAGCCGCAACCTGGTGGTGCATAGCGCCAACAGATAGTGGAGTGCACGTAGCACTGGGAACTCATGATTAATAAGACTGAACTAATACAGATAAGGTCGTAAAATTAATAACGTTTTGTGTGATAATAACTAATTCTTTGATACTTAACTAAATTTTAAATATTTTAAGTCCTCAAAGTGTTTATTATACCCTTGCAGGGAGTATTATAATTTTGACCAAAAGTTTGCAACGCAGTGAAGGAGGCATCCCATAAGATATATATATTCTTGATCAACATCACCCGCCATGTCTGTCTGTTTGTCTGTCGGCCTCTACGCAAACTAGTCACTCAGATTAGAGCTATCTGGCTAAAATTTTCAGCATAGTCTGTATATGTCGGAACGGCCGGAACGGTCGAAATTGAACCACTATATACTATAGCTGTCATAGAAATAATACGGTAAATGAATAGAAAAACAATTATAACTTCTCTGCTTTTCAACGAATTTCTATAAATTTCGAGATATAGTCGTTTAATATAGTTCTAGAATTACGGTTTTAATTTCATTAAGATCGGACAACTATATCATATAGCTGCCATAGAAGGGATCGGTCGATTTATATGAAAATGTAAAATTCTACATGTAAAATGTAAAATTTACAAAATTTACATAATTTGACATTTTTGTTTACATTACCAAAGTGGATCGATTTTCAATGATCCAATTGCTGACTGCAAGGGTATATAAACTTCGGTTTACCGAAGTTAGCTTTCTTTCTCGTTTTCATTTATTTTTTTTTTCTTACCGAAGTTTTTAGCTTCCTTTCTTGTTAAAATTACAAAACCTATCGCACATTTATCGGTTCCGAGTTGGAACTAGTTCGAGTCCCTCTACTTGAACTCTTTGTAAAAAGCATCGATTATAAAATTGAGATACTCACAAAACTTTAAAATAAGAAATAAATCTTGCCATAAAACTGAATGCCATAAATATTTAAAGCAAGATTAAAGCAATAAAACAAGCTCTGAACAGAACTTAACCTCAAACTGTGTTCGGTAGCCCTCAGGGCTGGAAAACTTATTCTCAGAAGCTTCTCAAAACATTTAACGTTGCGTTCTTCAAGTAATAAATATTGGCCGTGAAACATGATATCCTCACATATCCATCATCGAGAGCCAGGGACAACCAAACTAGTCCGCTCTACGCCACCCTCTCTGGAGGAGCTGTATCGTACCCTTCGCCTTTGCCTGAGATATGTGGCGGATGGCAACGACGTCTTCAATCGCCTGGTCAGCGGACTGGAGGCGATCCACTTCATTCCCCTGCTGGCTCACCTGTCGGAGGAAGAGCTGCATCGCCTGGTGCCGATGCTGGGCCAGAAGTTAGGGAGCCTGCGTCTCCAGGTGAGCGACATACCGAAGCTGCATGCCGTTTGCCAGGAGATGGACGTTCCCCAGTTGCTCAACACCCGGAACTGTATCTTCCTGGGCGAAGGGGAGAGTAAGAATACATCAGCAGAACAGATGGAGTTGCTGGGCGAGGTGCTGCCCAATTTGGAGGTAATGCACGTCTCCTGCTCCATCCAAGGTCACTTCCCAGTCCTGGAAAAAGTGCGCACGCTTCATGTAGAAAACACCTCTCAAGCGACTTTGGAGGACCTGTTCCAGAAGTGTCCGCAGCTGGAGCGCTTGGAGCTGAGCGACAAGAATGGTTCCAGAACTGTCTACGATTTGCAAAATATCGGACTCTGCAAGCTAATAAAGGAACTCCTGCTGCCATTGGAGGTGAGGAATCCGCTGGCCATTTGCCATCTGGCGAATCTCAGCCATCTCTCACTGCAACGCCGGAGACTTTGGACAGAAACAGACTGGTTGCCCACTGTGCTGGCCATCATCCGGGCCAAACGGTTTGCCCTGGAGCGCCTAACCTTCGACGGGGCTTGGCTTGGGGGTCCTCTGATCGTCTCCAAGCTCCAACTTGCCCAGTGCACTGCTCTCAAGGAGCTAAGATTGAGCAACTGCAAGGTGATCGATGGAGTCGAAAGTCCTCTTCCCTTAAGCTGCCAACAAATCAGCTTCCGAAGATGCACCCTGAACAAGCTCCACGGCTTCCTAGCCACCCAACATATGCTAAAGCATCTGGAACTGTTCGATTGCCGGGTTGAGTGGAGTGGCTCCCTGCTGCAGCACGTCTTGGGCGTGATTAAGAGCCGCCCCGGACCCTACCCACTTAATTTCCATTTCAGTCAGTCCACACGGCTGCGATCGGAGTACACCAAGTTGACGAAGCACGAGTTGGAGGCCTCAAAGGCGTGGCTTCAAGTAAGGGAAGTGGAGCCGCCGCTTTCAGATACTTGGAAGCAGCCGCTGGGTATGATCACCATGAAGTTTGGCCGCCCGATCGACCACCTGCCCAATGTCCAGCTCCCGTTGGAGAGTATTCCAGTTGCTGCCGAACTCCTCAAGGAGTTGGATTAATACTTAAGAGAAAACCTGTCAAAGATAAATAACTCAGAACGTAAATTGACAAATATGTGAAAACTGTACTAAAAGCCCATTAGAATAAGATTTATTGTTTATGTTTCTGTGTTAAGAATGCCAATTTAATTGTTGTGTATTTTTCGTATTTTGTATTGCAACATTTTCTAAGAACATATTCATGTATTTGAATCTCTCATCCTTATTTTTTGTGTTTAAAAGTTACGTATTTCCTTATAATCACTTTTATCAGATCACACTGATTGTTAAAAACAATTAAAATATATATTTCTTTAAGTCTAAATTGGGTTTATTGTTTATGTTTCTGTGTTAAGAATACCAATTTAATTCAATTATCTCTCATCTTTATTTTTTTTGTTTAAATGTTAAGTTTATCTGTTACTCTAAGCCTAAACTTACATTTAATTGAATGTTATGAAATTATTTACTTCCTTAAAACTCATGTGCGATTTTTTATCTTTTCGTGTCAATAAATTCAGCAGTTTAACTTTGGGAAAACCCATGTAAAATACTTTCACTCCACAAATGCTCCCATTCACTTCATTGGGTGCCCACCAGGATACGGATACGAGTGTACAACGTATCACATCTAACCTCGAAAGGCTTTTGGCATGTGAGCACCATATTTGCTTTGGGATCGCCGTTTTTCCAGTTGGCTGACTTTTTTTGTTTATCAGAGACCACATAAATAACGAAAAAGTTGCCAAAAACAAGGAGTGAAGTGAAATTTATGTGTACCGCATGTAATTAATAATAAAAGGAATCGCGCAAACAAATTAAATGGTTCTGTGTGTGCTTAACTTGCCTGTTAGCCTGTCCAGAACGGCGCTTAATTAGGCCAGCTCCCCACCCTTGCACGTGGCCCTGATTTTCCCCCCACGGCCTGGCCATTTTCCCCAAACTTTATATGTTTGAGCCAACTTAATGGGATCCAGGGCAGCAGTGCTCCAGCTAATCGGGTTAACCAATCCCAAAAGCAATGCTAACCAGTTGTAATTGGGTGTTACCTGGGATGTGGACGGTCGGAGAGGTGGACAAGTGATGGCACAAAGCAAAGCTCGTAAATTGTATTAACGGTGTAGATAGCGTACAGCACTGGTTACCTGACAATATTACGTTTTTTCCTCCATAATGCTAAGGAAACATTCTGTCAAATTAGTTGGGTGTAAACTAATTATAGAGGGTTCAGGATCCAGAGCTTATAATAAAGCCATGCTGGGTGATAATGAACATTTTCATCCAGTAATAGTTTTGCGATACTGTTAAGGTGTTATACGAGGTGTGTTCAAAATAAGGTGTCTTTGTATTTTAAAGAGAAAATACTTATATATTTTTCAATACTTATGTTAATCCCTTTAAAGTAATCCCCCTCAGATACAATACACTTATGCCAACGGTTTTTCCTATCTTCAAAGCACTTTCATAAGCACTTATCGGTATAGCCTTGAGCTCTTCCAGCGATGCAGTCTATATCTCTTCAATTCTCAATTCTCATTCATGGGTCTCTTTAGTTTTGGGAACAAGAAAATGTCACATGGGGCCAAAGCTGGTGAATAAGGTGGCTGATAAAATAAATAAGTAGGCATTCGGACGTGTTCTGAAAATTTGAGTAAAATCTGATGATAAACATTGAAGTTATTAAACAATAAAGTTTCTGTGTATGCTTCTTCTTCTTCTATGTTTAAAACCCCAATGCGTGTTGCTCAACATGTTTCTAGCAACATTTGTCTTCATTCAATTCAGTCAACATTTTCTTTGTTCCATGTCCATATGCTACTTAATTTCACCCACAATGCTTTGGGTACCTTTGGGTACTTTATATTATACAAAATCGTATTTATAGCAAATTAAGATCCGCGACTAGCTTTTCCAGAAATTAACTGAGATAATGATATTGCGCTGGCTGGGCCTCTTTAGTGTATTTTAGATTAAGTAAGCCAAATGATTTCATCTATTTCAATTAAAACGAGAAAGAAAGCTAACTTCGGTAAACCGAAGTTTGTATACCCTTGCAGTCTGAAATTGGATCATTGAAAATTGGTCCATTTTGGTAATGTTAAAAAAAAATGTCAAATCATGTAAATTTTGTAAACTTTACATTTTACATGTAGAATTTTACATTTTCATATAAATCGACCAATCCCTTCTATGGCAGCTATATGATATAGTTGTCCGATCTTGATAACTATAAAGAACTATAAAAACTATAAAAAATGACTATATCTCGAAGCTTAAAATTTCTTTTACATTAATTTCGCCATCATTCCTATGGCAGCTTTAGGATATAGTGGTCCAATTTTGGCCGTTCTGAGAGACTAGTTCGCGTAGAAACCGACAGACAAACGGACAGACAGACAGACGGACATGGCTAGATCGATTCGGCTGGTGATGTTGATCAAGCATATATATACTTTATGGGGTCGGAAATGCCTCCTTCGCTGCATTGCAAATATCATGGCAAAATTATAATACCCTCTGCAAGGGTATAAAAATAAGGGTTGGCCGCGCGCTGGAGTCGAACCATCGTTCTCCCGGTCGATCGTTCTCACGTTTTGGTTGACAACGGCTGGACAAAGCTGTATTAAGAGTACTTTGAAATGCAAATTTTGGGAAACTGAGAATTTTCCGGTAGGCCGATTTCTAGTAGGCCGATCAAAAAATCCTTTCTTAGAGTGCATCGTGTAATCGCATCATGTCGATAGGTCCAACCGTGTGAGCTAGGCGAGCTATGTTTGAAAAAAAAGCCTTACACATTTATATATAAATATTTATATATATGACGCCGACGCGATTATCCCGGGGAAATGCCTTCAACAATTCAAAGACCGCCGCTTGGTTAACGGTAACAATGAGCAGAGAGTTTTATTCTATAAAATGTACAACGGATTATCTTAACCTGAAATACACTTCGGATTATTACATACCGCAGTTTCTCTTCCCTCTCTCTGGGATAGCGCAAATCGGAGTGATTCTGCGCGGCTAAACTTGGCTTAACTTTGGCCCAATTAGTGTGACCGAGCACAACAACTTCAAAATACCTCACACAAATAATACTAACTCTGACGGCGCCTAATTCAAACTTAACTGACTATCGATAGCCACTAATCCGTTCCGCGACAATATATATATATATATATATATATATATATAGATTGAGTCGTGTTATGTTCTTAATTCTTTTGATACCAAATATTTTTCATATCCAAGACAAGATACGAAACAAGGGAAAATAACTATTTCGACCAGATAATGAACACTTTAATGATTTCCACTATTTGATGCTTGGAATGAGCTATGGATTTAAGAGCCTAGCCATATTTCTAATGAAATTGCTGTAAGCTGGTATTAAACGTTCAAACGTAATCCCCGAAATGTTAAGCCCCGCAACATTTGGTTTTAATTCCTACAGTGTCGCAATGGTTGTTCAGTTTCCAAACGATATAATCCATGCATCATCTCATGGCGGCAGTCCGATTAGACACGAACCCCCTCGGACTGAACACTGGGTTTGGCCTTTTTCAACTTTGCACTCGAATGAATACGAAATTCACGCGAAATTCCCTGACAGAACCCACGACAAAGATAAAGTTTCCAGCAGCAGGCAGGCCCAGCCCAGCGCCAGCCCCAGCCCTAGTCCCAGACCCAAAAATCCGGCCCACTTGAATTATTATGTTATAGCTTCTGCCGCTTCGGAGGCAGGGCATTCCATGTTCCATGCGCTCTATATTCTGTATTTGGAGCTGGGGCTGTAGCCCATGCCCGTACCCGGAAAGTTTGCACCAATCATTGCTCAACCATTTGAGTAGAAATGTTAAATTTATTGCTCTAACAATGCGACAGCAAACAATAACATTAACAAAGTAATAATTCAAGGCCCTTTTAAATGATTTCACTTATTTGCCCAAAATGTGTGACGAGCGCCGGAAGAGGGGACAGACTATGGCAAAAGCCCAAAAACCGAAATCAGTTTATGTGGTTAACTGAACAGTTACACTAATTACCGCACAACAACACTGTTGTAGCTCTCTCATTTGCCGCACTTCGAGTTGTTGTCGGTTTGTGTTTTTATAAACTTTTGTGTGCAAATAGTTTTTAATTACATAGATATGCTGGCAGCATGAAAAACAATTGAAAATTTAACGAGCAAATAAGTTTAAAGCAGTGGGAGTCCAATTACTAAACGAGATCTGCAGCGCCTGATACCCTGTAGGGGATTTCTGCTGTTATTGTCGGATAAATAATTATTATACCACAGTATACCTATGCGTATATATTCAATAATGATGTACTAATTGTACATTCAACTTGAGTGAATATATCTCTGCTCTTCATTGAGATGCAACCTCACTGCTGCACATTTCTGAAATGCACTAAGCCTGTGGCCATACCCTGATACTCTGAGCCCATTAAAATCTGGTGCTAATAACCGAACAATGGAACCTCAGGGGAGTCAGGAAGCGTATTAAACAACCATTGGCACTGTAGGACTCTCCTACATAAATGCATTGCGGTCAACGTTTGCCATGCAACTCTATGTGATACCCCTTTGTATTCACCTGCCATCAGGGATGCGAAGGTACAAGAGGGTACAGGTACTTTCTGTTCTAATTTGGCCTGATATGTAAGACCCTGGGACCAACAGTTGCTTCCATTTTTAGGCAGAAAAGTATCTAAGTAGAGTATATAAGTAACCATAAAAAGCAATTATATTTTACTTGCTAGTTTGTGTCAATTTTTTCATTGGTCCTGATTTTACCTTGGCATCACTGTCCAAAACCAAGTTACCGCTTGCCTCGAATCTCATTTATGCAGTGGTCCAGGCCCCATGGAAGTTTGCTGCAAAGTTTAAGTTTAGATTTAAGTTATTTAAAACCCGCAACATCAGCTACTTAGCCAAGGCAACGGCCTGCAGCTGTAGCAGCTCGAGCCGAGCAAGTGGAAAGTGCAAAACTATTTTAGCGAAATGTTCTCGCGCCGAGCATTTAATAAAAACGTAAACTTAAGCGCAACCTCCTCTGTGTAGCATAGTGTGGCCCTCAGTCTCGCAGACCCCTCACTTTATGCTCGCTCTGTGTGAGCATTTGGCATAATATTATTTACATAATAAATACTTAGTTGTTATTTGTTGTGCTGCGCGTAAATTTGCCGCCCGAGGCGAGACAGCAGAACAGGCAGGCGACGCCCGAAAGTAGGCAGCTGATGGTAGGATGTGGCTATGGCTGAGGCTGGAGGATGGCGGGCCACGCTGGGTGGCTCAGAAACGAGGAGGCGGGGCGTGTCCTTAGCCCACTCTGAATGTATAATGTGGGCGGCATGACTCTGTAATTTCAGGCCCATCTGCGGGACTTTATGCTCTAATAAAATTGCAATGTGGCCGCGAGCTCAGAGCTTGATTGGATCAGGAAAGGGACGGGGCAGAGTGACCATGCCCCAGCACTCCCACTGTTTCATTATAACTCTCCTATAGAAGTCAAGTGTCTAAAGTGAGGGATCAAAAGAGTGAACTGATTAGCATTATCAGCATTGAATTTAACAATGCATCAGAAAATCTTGAGCTTCCAGTTCAACTGGAACTGGAAAATAATTATAATATTATTATTTATGTGTTACACGGTCACGATTAGAGATAACAATAAGTCGGCTAAGGTGAACTACTGTTGGAACAGGGTCCGGTCATAGCATCTTCGCCTTACGAGAGGAGGCACTCCGGGTCCTGTTCTGTAGATGCTGCACATCGAAGCTCTTTTGTTTTTCACATAGCCCTCCAAGAAGAGATTCACTTTATTAATAAGAGAGGAGGAGAGAATGTTTAATAACTATTATAAGTAATAGTAATTTAATATAAGTAATAATAATATTTTAGTATAAGAGTTGCCCTGCAGGTAGGACAGCTGGCCGCAAAAGGTGGCAGCCCAGATGTTCAGCCGGCTCCAGTCAGCGGGTCACCATCTCAGTCGCCGCCATAGGTGCTCCCGAGAAATGTAGCTGTTCCAAGCCACAAGCTCCACTCGCAAGCAAAGTGATTTTTCCCGGCGTCCCGGGCTGTCAGCTGTGGCAGCGATAACAAACGGCCAGTGCTACTCTGAGTAATCGTTCCGGTCTGTTCCGAGTCTGTGGCACATCTTGAAAAGATTGCTCCGTTACGGGGCACCCAAAGAGGGCCTTTCCCGGGCACAGCTGTCTTTCCTGGGCTAGTCTCAGGCGGAAACAATTTCATTCAATTTAATAATGTACCTTAGCCCAAAACATCATTCGGTATTAATCTAAGTGGCGATGGTCTCAACTCAAACTCGCGCCAACAGGTAAAATACTAAAAATTCGAGTTATGGGAGTCCAGAAAAGCGTATTAGGTAAACAGAAAAATGTTAATTATTATTATGTAAGCTAATAATGAGATTTCTTTTATTTAATCTGGGTTTTTTCATGAATTTATTAATATTTAACATTAAAAAGAAAGACTTAAATTTATTGCTTCTTGGAAATGTAAATAAGATTTACTATTGTATTCTAATGCATTCTAAATCTAATCAATATCTTAAATTTATTTTTTCCATCACTGTCGGGTGTCTCAAAATATTATCATTAAATTAATTCCTAAACTGGTGTCAGTTTTTCATAATTTCCCCTTTGGTAATTACCATTTAAGCACCATTTCCCCTGATGCCCAACCAATAGCAGCTGGTGTGACAAAATATAAATTCACACGAAATTATGCCTCATCAGTTGCGATATTGTTTTGCTCCCCGGAAAAAAGAAAGCTATAGCGAAACCCCCTCCGCCAGCACTTGACCCGAAATGCAATCGCACCAAATGCCCTTAGCAAAAAAATTTGCATTTTCCATGATGAATTGCAGTTTGCTGCTGCAAAATACATTTTCTAAAATAATTCACAATTTGTCAATTAATATACAAAAAGCTTTGACTAATACGCTCAGTTTTATGGTAGAGATAAACGAGTTTTTCGTTGCTTAAAATGCGAAATAATTTCCCGACTGTTTTTATATGTTCTAAGACCTATTCTGCCAAACTAAACCAATTAGGAAAGTAGCATAGAGCGTTGGAAAAACAAATCCTTTTTAATAAATTGCCAAAGTAAAGTCTGACCAATTAGTAAAGAAAAATAAATAATTTAATCAAAGTTAATTGAATATAACGTAATTTAGATTAACTTTAGAGTGTAAATAAATCTTTTCTCAATAAACGTAAGCATTCTTATTAAAATATTAAAATAGGGAAGTGACAATCATTGAACATGTATGTATCTTTATCTATGAAATAATTCCACCAAATTTTAATTTACATTTTGAACAACAAGTAATTATCATCCACTCGTATTTTATCGAGTAAATCTCACCACTCTATTTAACACCCGACGTCTAAAAGACGCGTAGTACAAACGGAAAGGGTACTCCTCTCGCCGACTCCATTTAAACTCTCAACTGACAGCCAAGTTGTATTTGTTTGTCAGTTTGGCAGGATCCGGAATTTATTATTTGGGCAGAAGCCCTTCAATAAGCCAACTGATGTGCTGCTCATCGTTCTTGACCTATTTTGCAGCACTGGCATCCGCAGCAACTCCGATCGGCGAGAACGCCTCGCTAATTACGCCGCCGACGTCGAGGACAACCACATTGACGGTGGCAACAGGCTCAGCCGGATCCCATGTCCAGATGCTGAGCGATGCCCATCGGCAACAGCAGGAGGACGAGGAAACCACGGTGGGGGACAGTTGGAGCGACAGGCCCGACACTGCGACGCTGACAAAGGGCTTTTCAATTCCCACATATTTGCCACCCTTTCCGGACTTTATACCCGCCGATCTGCCGCACCTGCTGAGAAATGCCAGTGCGCGGGAGCCCCCGACGGATGGCTCCCGTTCCGGCAGTCCGGCGATGGCATCTAGCGAGCAGTCCCGCCTGCACGCCTACGACAGCGAACAAAAGGCCCAGCAATTGCGGCGCGAGAAGGAGCTGGCCAAGGAGCGGGAACTCCTCCCACGCCGCCTACTCAGCTTGCCCCCGCTGAACGCCAGCGTCCAAGCTGGACAGCACGCCTATCTGCCCTGCAAGGTGAGTGGTGGGATAGAGATGGAAATGGGGATGTGGATGTGTATGACGATGGCATAGGGACGCAGACAAGGCCAAACTGGGACAATGGGGAGCCATCTAGCTGAGTGGCGTAATTGAAAGCTTCGAGTGTGTTGGCTACATCGTAAAAAACTGGGAAGAATTTCCAGTAGTCCGAAAAGTACATTTAAATTACAACCGCCCAGTCGAATTTTGCTTCATGTGGTGAACGAATCAGTGTTGAATTATATGTGCAACAGGGATGACCTTAGGGATGCTTTCTGTTGGTAAGCGAGGTGTTCAGTATATTCATGAGGAAATTTATGGGCAAATTCATGAGAAGCAGAAAAGATTCGCTTCTTAAAAAAAAATTGTTTAAGATGTGGGTATAAATACTAAAAAAGTGTTTAAAATCCCACTGCGAGTACACCTACCTCCCTTTTATTTTCACTGTGTAGCTAACCAAGCTTCTTCTTCTGGCTTCTGGCCCTTTAGCTCAACCAGCACTCGGGTAAACCGCTCTCCTGGGTGCGTTTGCGAGATGAACATATCATTGCGGTGGATCACACAACCTTCATCAACGATGCCCGCTTCGCCTCGCTGCTTCAGTCGTCCGCAGCGACGACAATTGCATCAGGAGTTAGTGCAGGAGCAGCACCAAGTCCTGGGGCAGGGGCTGCACTTTCGACCTCCGTGACTATCTCGGATGCCTCGGGAAACGCCTCCACCCACGATGGCCAGGAGAGGGGCAACGGGAGCAGCCTCAGCTGGACGCTGCAAATCAAATACGTGAAGCTGGAGGACGCAGGCTGGTACGAGTGCCAACTGGCAACGGAGCCCAAAATGAGCGCCAAGGTGCAGCTGTTTGTGATAAGTAAGTGAAGCCGACTGAAATGCTTGACAAATTGCCTTAGTCAAATGCCCCAGTATCTATGACTTTGAAGAGCCGATGAGGTTGAGGTTTCTTCACCTAAAAGCAGTTCGAGTAGTTGGCGAGCGTTTCAATCAAATGTCACGAACAGTGTTTAGTTTGTGGTTTAAAAGGCAGGAGTTCCCCCAAGCCTACCACTTATGAAAGATGTATCTGAAAACGGTATTTCTTATAAATACTGTTTGTTAATTTCAAATTTTGAAAGAGTGATTGTGCTGTCTTTCATTTAATTTTATTCTTTTTTGGGTTAGTTTGAAAATGATTCATGTATTTTCTATTTATTTATAATTTAATGGCATAGCGCAGATTTTCTTTAAATAAACTTTAACAGTTACGAAACAGGTAGAAAAATTTTAAATTTATCAGGCTTTTCCAGTAACAGTTGTCGAAAGATGTAACACTCTAACAAATCAATTGGTATTTTGTTGCTAGCTATTGTTTGAAATCTAGTGGTAAAATACATTTTTTATGTAGTTATTTAAAACACTTAAAAGAATATTTCTGTCGATAGGTATTCGATTTTCAATTTATTCATTTATTAATCCTACATTTTTTCAATGCAGCTTATTGAAAGAATGGAATGTTGTCGTCTTGCCTCGCGCCTTACATTTTGAATTAATTGGGAAATTTTTGTATAAAAAGAAGTTGCAACAATATTAAATAATTTTCCAATCTGTCGTATTTTTAATAAATTTTCAAGTGTAGGGGTCCTTGGGTAACATAACCCTAACGATCTAAAAAATATCTATCTTTCCACCCTTGAGCGGAATGTAATCCCGAAAAGCTACGGATGTGCATTTAAAGAATTCCTCAACCTTTTCATCCACCAACAGCACCCCGAACCGAGCTAATCGGAGATCGGCAGCGCTTTGTGAAGGCCGGAAGCAAGGTGGAGCTGCACTGCATCGTGCGCGGCACGCTGGAGGCCCCCAAGTATATATTTTGGTACCGCGGCGAGCAACAGGTGAATGACGAGAACGAGGCCAGCGGGGCCCAGAGCGGCTGGTACACGCAAATCGATCGGAATATCTTCGGCAGCACCGAGCACAATCGGAACACGGTGAGCGGTTTGGGATTTGGATTGGGCAAGGATGTAACTCATCAGAGGATTTTACGGGAATTACGATTTGCAGATTGGTTCACTGGTCATTCCGCAGGTGCGCAAGATTCATTCCGGCAACTACACGTGCGAGCCGGAAAACAGTGCGGCAGTTTCCATGCAACTGCACGTCCTGAGCGGTAAGTAAATCTAATCGATTAAAAAATGATTTTAAAATATTTTGCGATAAAGTTAATAAACAAAACCTAGTTTACATTTGCTGTAAAAATGGTTACTTTACCTTTACCTTTACCGTCTCATTTCAGGGGAATACTCCGCTTCGGCCATCAAGTCGACGGCTGCGGGCCTCCACAGACTTGGCCACGGCTACAGCAGCCTCCACCAGTGGCTAATCTTCCTGCTGGTGGCCCTGAACAAGACATGAGTGGCCCTGGTGGAGATCCTTTCTTGGAGAGCACTGGAATCATCATCCGAGCGGGGTGTTTTGTCTAAGACATTAGTTTAATTTCTAGGTAAATTGCACTCACTCTCACACGACGACATTGTTTATTCCGCTGACACTTCTTAAAGTCTAAGCTCAACTTTCCCAACATAAACAAGATTTTTATACAAATTCTAGGACTCAATATGGTTTTCCTTTGCTCTAGCAAATAGGTCTAGATCACTAAGCATTATTCTAAGCATCTGATTCCGAGTAACGAACATTTATTTGTTATTTGCGTAAATAAAGCCTAAGGCGTCTTAAGTAATCTCCGGTTGTCTGTGATATTTACTTACAGGTTTCTTCCAGATATCTTTTAAATTGAATACCTGCTCAGAACTGTTGTTTAATTAAATTGGTTAAGTTTTGAACTCCATTTAAATTTTAAAAATCTTTATTTATTTTGATTGAAGTTTTAGATTCTACATAAGTTGTATGAAATCCCTGAACCCCTATTTAGTATTCCACAAATTACCAACACCTTGCATCAATAGCGCCATAATTTGCATTTATGTTCGAGGCTCGCCTTTCCATTTACATTCATTGCGGCCCTCCTAATGGCCATCTATAGCTGGGACAGCTCTTAATGCTCTTACCCCTCCTTTTTGACCAAGTTTTGCGTCTTAACCCCAATCCTCGCTCATTTAAATGGAATTCACCCGCTCGTCTCGTCACTTCTTGCCGGCCGAATTATCCGTATATTTTAAAATGCAAATAAAGAAACCTGTCATAACTCAGGGAAAGCAGGGGCGGAGAAGTTGGGTGTGGCGGCCACTAAGCCGGCAAACCAAACCAAGGTAAAACCAAAGAAATGGAAAAACTACAATTGCTGACTCCTTTGTCTTGGCCATTGTTTCGCCTTGGCCATTGTTTTATGCCCTGGCCAACTATAATTCTGTGCGATTTTTCTGATTGCCCGCGCACTTTACGCTGCTCATTTATCAAGCCGCCACTGACCAGAGCGAAGAGTCTAAGCCACGGCCAAGATGTGGCGAAAGTTTTATGGCCAAGTTTGAATTTCCCTTCGCCAGAAGTTGGCTTCGCACACCTTGCTCCCGTATTCGCCTCCTACTCCTGCTCAGCCTCCTCCTCAGGCAGCGGCGGCGGCCACTCAACAGACAATTTACAACTGGACAGATGGCGTGAGGAGGAGAGACCTTCTCCGGCGGTCCTGCGAGTCCGCGAAAGGAGGGGGCTAGGGAGAATGGGCTAATCACTTTTTGATTTATTTGCCATAGGAGCGGCAGCCGCATCCGGAAACTTTTGCCCACGGTTCATATTTTTCTTTTCGTTCTGCGGCTTACCCGCAGTTTTCCTGCAGTTTTCCCTGTTGCTTCTGCGGCGTGGCCTTCTCTATCCTCCGCCAGCTGGAGGATGAATATTGACAGCAGCAGATCGGGAATCTGCAGAGGGGGATTAGTCCCGGCGAATATTGAAAAATTCCGCGGCTGCCGATCCAAATGCCTGGCAGCAGGCAACTGTCAACAACTTCTTAAAGTTCAGGACGCCCAGGCAACACTGATTATGGCCGAATCCCCGCGGAGGTTGTGGCTATATCAAAGAGATTGGCGCATTTTAATAATTCACTTGGCAAACTGCTAAAAAATACATTTGGTCCGCGCACGCGACGCTGAAAGACATTTAACTCGGAGGCGCTTTAAAAACGCCCTCGCCTTTATATTGGTAATTCACCTTGTCACCGGTCCCGGTCCCGGTCCCGGGTTCCCTGCTCCTGACTCCCGGTTCCTGTTTGCAGAAAGTGGTTAAAGTTTGCCGGTTGACTCTTAAATTACGTTGTGGGCGCCAGAGAAACTTGGCCTGCAACTTTCCGGCCTCTGCAGCAGCCAGAAGAAAATGCGGTGAACGAAGGTGCCCCAAAATCCGGGGACCAAGAATCGGGCCACTGGGGCTACACTTGCAATAATTGGCAGTATAGTAAAGAATAAGATTCTTTTAAATTCCCAGAAATTATTCTGTGGAAAATGCGGTAAGTTTGAATTAGAACAAACGAAGATATTAACATTTTCTTGGTTTCTGTTTTACTTTCATTTACATGCTGAGAAATGGAATAGATTGTAAAACAACTATAAGAATATAATGACAACAACTCTGTAAAGGCTTCATAGATTCCGTAAAAAATAGTTATATGAATTATTAGAATTTACTTATTATATAGAAAAGAGCTATTTTGTTGATAACTGCAGGACATATGATCCTGTCTATAAGAAATATGAGAATTAAAGAAGATCTTTTCTTGAAGTGCAGAGCCAGAAAAACAAAACGTTTTAAGTGGCTGCTACTGAGCATGTGGCTGAGTTGGCAATTGTTGGGATATTCCTGTCAAAGCGGCAATTGAAGTAATGTAACAAGTTCTCCTGGGGTGCCGGCAAAATTGGCATATAATTTGCCCAAATATTTGAACATTCAAAGCGAAAGTTTCGCCCGAGCCCAGCCCAGGCCCCAGCCCAACTCGTTTTGTTTCAATGCGAAGCATAAATCACTGAAGGCATTCTTCAACTTTTTACGCAATTATTTGCGCTGTGCAAACTTTGATTTAAATTTTTAAGCCCGCCCTGCCACTGGCCGTGGTAGCGACCAATAATAAGTTGTCAGCCGCGTGACTTGCCTTTTACCAGCCTCATAAAAAATGTATTTAGGTAGGTCAATTCCCGAACCTGTTGAGGCCTGGGAACAGTTTCGCCCGCATCTAGGTACTGCGCATGGCTGTTCCCAGGCGATTTCAAACAGCCGCTGGGCGCGAAATCTAGTCTGTTCTTAGCCAACAGCTGATTATAAAAAGCAAATTTCCAAAAATAATGCGAAATACAGTTTTTAGTACTTCTCTTTGCATAAGATAATACAAAATTAAATAATTTGTATATTCGAGTAAAATTTGCAATAAAATTATAGAGTATGTCCTTACAAGTAGATGATTCCGAATTCTGTCAAAAATTTGTTCGGTTCGTAAAAATATATTTTAATGCCGTCTTTTTGTTCCGTTTTTTAAATACATAAATAAAAACTTAATAATAATTTCGATACAAAATAATACTGCTGCTGTAAAATACCAAATCCAATACTAAATTTTGGTCTGCAAAGTTTTGGGCAAAATTATTGTCGCTAAATACCTAAAAAAAATTAAATTTCTATTTATTTTATAATAAATAAAAACATTATACATATCAAATATAAGAAGATTCCAATGCTAACCAAAAATGTTTTAGGATAATGGAGAAAATTCCCAATGTTGTCCAAAATTTAATTTCGGTATTCAAAATTTATATTATGGTCTTCTTTTTGTTCCATTTTTAAAAATACATTAATAAAGATTTGACAAAAATTTCGACACAAAATTATACTGCTGCTATAAAATACCAAATCCAATACTAAATTTTGATCTGCAAAGTTTTGCACAAAATTATTGGCGCTAAATTCCTAATAAAATTTAAATTTATATTTGCTTTATAATAAATAAAAACTTTATACATATCAAATATAAGAAGATTCCAATGCTTACCAAAAATGTTGTTTTAGGATAATGGAGAAAATTCCCAATGTTGTCCAAAATTTAAATTCGGTAGTCAAAATTTATATTATTGTCTTCTTTTTGTTCCGTTTTTAAAAATACGTTAATAAAGATTTGACAAAAATTTCGACACAAAATTATATTGGTTCTGCAAAATACCACATCTATTACCGAATTTACTCTGTAAAGTTTTGCACAAAATTATTTGCGCAAAATACCTAGCAAAATTTAAGTTTATATTTATTCTTTTAAAAATAAAAACACTAAACATTAAATGCTTACCAAAAATGTTGTTTTAGGATAATGAAGCTATTGTAAAAGAATTTAGAAAGAAATTTTGTCCACCATTGTTTGTCCCATATCGCACTAAATTTTTAACCTAAAAAAAATAAATTCTTGAACAATTTATTTTTATATAATTAACTTTTTATTTTGCAAAAATATGCATAATATTTTGCTGAATTTGTTTGCATTTTGATATAATATATATAATTGTAATATTTTAACCTAATCGCGCTTAAAGTAAAACTAAACGACAATTTTCGCATTTCTTTTTACAGAAGTTAATTCGTACATAGATTGCAGGTTTGTGTTTATTTGTTTATCTTTCAATATTTATTTATTTAAAAAATAGTTTCGATTATTAAAAATAAATCGCGTCTTATATAAATAACAATTTAGTTCCGATTTGATATATATGTATATATAATAATATGTTTTGCTTGGTTCTATATTTGAAATACTTGGAATGCACAAAAATAATTTTCTTCTAATTTGTGGTCGGTTTATCGAATAAATGTTATGCTATAACAAAGAGTTTAATATGCACATTACATCCAATAAAAGGATGAACATTTACATGTTGTTTTTTATTTATTTTAAAGCAGTGGTCAGCACGGCCCTATCCCGCGGAATAGGAAATTTCTCAGTCGACGTCGCTGCCGCTCATGCACAGTATGCACAAAGGAGAACAGAAGAATCAGTGAATCAAATTGTTACTGTGTGGCTAGATTTAGCGTTTCTTAGAGTTTAATTGCTGGTTTTTAAGTTATAGCATTTTTGTCATATTACAGAACATTTTAGCTATCTTTTTTCCCATATCTAGCCATAGATAATTCATTTTGCACTCATACTAATGCAATGATCGCATGTGACTGTAAAGGTGCGGACCACTGTTTTAAAGCCATAAGTTTCTCGTGTGGTTGAAATCCTATTTGATTTAAGCTGGTTTCTTCCGCTACGCATCTTATTAATTTAACAATTTTAAGTTGCTTCAAAATATGTTCGAAAAATGTTTGCATCAATTAAAAATATATATGTAAGACTTTTTTAAATATTTAGTTTTTCGTTCGTTTGTGGGTTTGTAAATATATGTTATGTCTAGCTTTAATAATTGAATAATTGGACCATTTGTTTTAACATTGTTGTTTGTGGCTTAAGAGTTCTCTAATGGATACAGCATATGTTAGTACATATACGTTTTTTGTTCCGCACGGTTCCCAGGTAAATATATGTTTGTATATCTTCTAAACTAACTCTGCTCATTTACACTGTTTGTTTAACCATTAATTTTGTATTCAATAATATGACGTAACAAATTGTTAATCGTAGGGTTAATGTATAATGTTAATGTTTAAAACGCTTTACAAATGTGGCTTGCCTTGCCTCGCCACGCTTTCGTTGCCGCTGTCTAGGCTCGTTATATAGTTTTTATATAGACTATAATGATAAACACTGATAGTTCTCACTAATTGAATTCAGTTAACATTTATGTGTATGGTAATTAACTCTGGAACGCGATAACTATGGATTGCTGTTATTGCCTTGCTTAGCAAATTCGTTAGGTTTGTGTTTGTTTCTAACTCGATCTCTATATAGATAAATGTGTTTGTTATGTGAGCTACGAACGTAACAACTTGGCCCCAATATATTGAAGTTTAAGCTTTGTGTATGTACATATAGCATATAGCAACGATTTTCCGCTTCTCAGCCTCAGTGCACCGCATCTATATCTCGTTGGGCTCGCGAAATTTTAAGCTTGTCCTTGGGCGTGTTATCCTCCCCCGACTCCAAAGCAAACATCTTCATCTTCTCCTTGAACGACAGCTTCTCGGGCACCGCATCGCCAGCGCGTTGTTGCTGCTGCTGCTGTTGCTTCTCTGCCAGGCGACGCTGGCGCGGATCTCTGTTTTGTATAAATACTATGATAGGTTTTGTCCCAGGCAATACAGGAGGGAAACCTACCTGTACACTTCTTGGGCTCCAATCACGCCGGGCGTCGATTGCACTGAAGTATTCCACAGGGCGGCGTCTGGAGTGGCTGGCATCGAGGGCAGCATGGAGGCATCCAGGTTGTTGTGCTGCAGATACTGTGAAAAATAGATCTTTATAGAACAAATATTGTATGTTTTAGGAGAAAGCCACTTACACTGTCATCTTCTTCGATTGTGTCGAACTCCGGATGGTGCTCCAGGTATTGGTCCATGATGTACTGCTGCTGCACGCTGACCACGTTGTTCTCCTCGTCGTTGAAGCTCACCCGCTTGTTGTCCCTCTGCTGCTGCAGCAAATGCGGTGCCGGCGCCATCATCCCAGTTCCCGTGGCCGAAACATAGGCGGCATTCAGTTCCATCGCGCTCAGAGGTGACGCCTGCTGCATGGTGTTGTTGTTGTTAAGGCTGCCGCTCAGATTGTTGTTGTTGTTATTGTTGGTTCCTTGGTTGTTCAGGAGGAGTGAAGCCTTCTTGATCTCACCGACAGCTGCCGCCTGCTGATTGCTGGTGGCCGTCTTGAGCAGACCCATTGACGAGTTGGAGGTGGAGTTGCCAGTGCTGCCTCGCAGCTTCTGCTGGGACATGATCAGGTAAGAACTGTTCCTCTCTGGCGGCGGTGGCGGGGGAACTGCAGCAGCAGCAGCATCCAAGGCCTCGTTGTTATTATCCTTATCGAGCATAGTCAGCTGGTTGAGCTCCTTGGCCAGGTGGGATATCGAATGCTCTGTCTGCAGATGTCGCTCATCCGCAAAGCTGGCAGACTTCTGGGATTTCGAGGGCGACGATGGTGCCCCTCCCGGGCCTCCCACTCCACCCTCCGAGTACCGGTTATGCTTGAGTATGCTCTTCGGCTGCTGCTGGGTGCTGCCGCTTGCTGCTGGCGCTGCTGTCGCTGGCTGTGTCTCCCCCTGCTGCTGACTGCCTGTGCTGTCCGCAATCTCCGCCAACTTGATCTCCGTCTGCCTGTAGCTGGTAATGGGGGTTTGTATGGCACTGACCTGACCGCCACCGTTTCCAGTCAGCCGGAATAGCTCCTGCACCACGTTCTCCTTGTCGTACTGCTGCTCCTGATCCTGCTCCTCCTGCTCTTGCAGTTCCTGTGCCCTTCGCTCGAAGTCCCGCTCCAGGATCAGGGTCTTCAGCTGCTCTTCTTGCATGGGCGACCGCGAAATGATCTGGGAGAGCTCCGATATCTGCTGCTCCCGCCACTGACGTATGTGCTCCCTCCGCATCTCCAGATCCTTCTCCCGTTCCTCTCTCTCCCAGGGATTGCTGCCGCTATGAAGCTGTTGACGGCTGTTTCCAGCCTGATTAGCTGGCGGCACATAGCTGCCCTTCGGCGGGTCCAGAGTGCTTGCCACGTAATTCATGCCTGGAGCTATCTGCTGTGTGGCCTTGAAGAGCGGATGAGTGGCGGTGGGCGGCAGGGGTGGCTTATCCTCTGCAAGCAGGTAGCGCTGCTGCTGCTGTTGCTGTTGGTGCTGCTGGTGCTGCGGCTTAGGGGCTGTATTTGGTGGAGCATTTGGTTTATTGGGCGACTGCAGCAGGCTGCCCAGGGGCTTCGGAGGCAGCGCTATAAAATTGGGCGATGGTTGCTGCTGCTGCTGTTGCAACAGTTGCTGCTGCTGCTGCTGCTGGAGTTCGTAGAGCGTGGCTGGCTCGTGGAGCTGACTGCGTCGGTACTCCAGTCCTCCGTTTTGATAGCTGCCACCCGTGAAATCGTTGACGTTCTGCATGCTCTGGCTGCTGCTCATTAGAGGCGGCTGCTGCTGCTGCTGCTGTTGTTGTTGTTGTTGTTGTTGTTGTTGTTGTTGTTGCTGCTGCTGCTGCTGCTGGTGGTACATGTTGCTGATGTTGGGCATCGATGGCGCCATCATCTGCTGCATGCGCAGCGTATGCTGGAAATTCTGTTGGCTCTTGGTACGATTGTTGAGGGTGAGCTGGTGCTGCTGCTGCTGTTGGCCATTGAGATTGCTGCTGCTGTGAGCAAACTGTTGCTGCTGCAGGGAGTGTTGCTGCTGCTGCTGCTGGAGCTGCTGTTGATGGAGTTGCTGCTGCGCGGATTGCTGACTATGGTAATAGGCGGAGACAGGTCGTGTGGGTGGCAGGTTAGCGTTGGCCTGCAGGTAGGGCGAAGGTTGCTGCTGTGGTTGCTGCTGCGCTGCAAGCGGGGAATTGCCATTGAAGGCGCTGCTCATGGCGACATGTGCGGGCATTGGCGATCTGCGAAAGAGAAGCCATTGATAGATTGTTTTATTAATAACAATGCGGCAGGCAAGGTGCTCACTCAAGTGGTTGCTAATTAACTAGAAAACGTGTCGAGAGTGCGTTCTCCCCTCCGCCGGAACAAGAAAGGGGCTCGTGTTTATTGCAAAGGTGCGTGCCTCTGTACAGCGAAACAACATTGAGTAGGAGGAACGACAGCGGCTAATTACTCACGTACTTGGAACATTTCTACAAGTTGATATTCTTTCTTAATGGGTATGAAGCCATAAAGTAATTTCTTTAAACGCACTGTCACCACCCTAAAATTACACACACGAGAGTTAGCAACAAATTAAGCTTGGTGACGACCGCACCCACATGTCACGGGATGACCCCAAAAAACACACCTAAGAGTGCTCTAAATTATTAATAGGACTTGGTGGCTTGGCTTCCTTTGGCAAGTGCGAGATGTAATGGTTGAGATTTTTAAGGCAACACATTTAAATCTCAAGGTATACCATCAAAACCTACATTAGTTTAAGTTACCGAACAAAAAAAAAACATAGTTATAAGTTAATAGTAGAGAGCTGCATGAATACTGAAAAAATAGTGTTCGAAAGAATTCATGACGAAATGAACTGATTTTAATAGAATACGAAATTCAAAATATTTGATTGAACACAACATTTTTACGAATTGAATGAAACTGAATGCTTGGCAGTATTCGAATTAATTCAAATGTCTCTTTGTTTAGCCTACTTGTGTACGTATGACAAACAAAAAATGAAAATTATTACATTTGGGACATCCAACCTTACAGTATCTTGCAAATAAGAGTGATTTCTTGAAAGAAAAAAACGCAGACTTATGAAAAACAACCAGAATTCAAGAGACCTCAAATGGAAGTCATGCTTATTTTCGAGGCTGGTTCGTATGACAAACCGAATTGACATTGTGTGACACTTAACATTCGCCTGCTTTTGTCGATATTAAAACCGACGCTTTCTTCGACAATCGTGTCAAAACCGACTTTCTCGCACTCTCAATTTTTCTCTTAAAAAATTATGTTGATGGCAGTTCGATGAAATGTTGATGAAAGGATGATGAATCGCCGATGAATCATTGATGAATTTGTCACTGATTACAGCCTAGGACATGCCAATATTAATTTTATCAGTAGTTGATGATTCATCAACAACGAAGTTTTTTTTATGTCTTGTTGAAGAAACGTTGATTACAGGTACTGCAGGGCAGCTATTATTCTGCTGGCGATGAAAATACGCTTATATGTGTGCAGTACCTGTCATCAACGTTTCATCAACGTTTCATCAAAAAAACTTCGTTTTTGTTGATGAATAATCGATGGAATTCCATACAAACTGTTGATGAAATTTACATGGGCATGTCCTAGGCAGTCATCAGTGACAAATTCATCAATGATTCATCATCCTTTCATCAACATTTCATCGATGATTCATCAACAATTTCATCAACATTTCATCAACGTTTCATAAAAAAAAACTTCGTTTTTGTTTTTGAATCATCGATGGAATTCCATACAAACTGTTAATGAAATTTACTTGGGCATGTCCTAGGCTGTCATCAGTGACAAATTCATCAATGATTCATCGGCGATTCATCATCCTTTCATCAACATTTCATCGATGATTCATCAACATTTCATAAAAATTTCATCAACATTTCATCAACGTTTCGTCAACATTTCATCAACATAATTTTTGAAGGGAGAAATTGAACGAGAGAGAATTGAGAGCGAGGGAGTCGGTTTTGACACGATTGAACGAGAGCGTCGGTTCGGCCGAAGTCGAAGTCGGCGCGTTGATGAAACGTTGATGACTACGGCCTATTGATGATAACTGGTAAAGCAGGGAAGTGCGACTAGGTGCATGCAGATCTAGAGTCTATGCCGAATCAGATTCGAGAATCGTGTCAAAACCGACTCTCTTGTTCTCTCATTTTTATGACAGTTCGATGAAATGTTTATTAATTTCGCGTAAAATTTTAATTACAAAACCCAATTTCCGTTGATGAATCATCAATGAATATTTGATAAGTAATCGATAAAAAAGTATAAATCATCTATAAAATAGGTTAATGAATCATCGATTAAATGCCGTTAGATTTTTGGCCTAAAGTGTTGATGACAAAACCTAGTTTTTGTTGACGAATCATCGATGAAAAGTTGATGACTTTGTCACTGATGACAGCCCAGGATATCCCCATGTTAATTTTATCAGTAATTTGTACGGCGTGTCATCGATGATTGATAAACAAAATCGAAGTTTTTGTGATGACTTGTTAATTCATTTTTAATGACTGGTACTGCAGACTGGCTCTAGAGCCCTCTCTCTTTCTGGCTTTTGAACAACATTTTAAAAGAACTTGGAGTTAGCTCTTCAAAAACTCGTACGGCGTTACTCATCTTAAAGTTCTATTGTCTTTGGTCAATCGATATAGGCATAAACTACTCGTAAAGCTCGCTAATTTAATAAATTATTTTCATTTTTTCATTTGTGCTCTGATAGGTTCCGATCTCGAATTTAATATTTTTTTTGCTTCATTTCTGAATTGTGAGTGTCACTGCAGTTAAATGATTTTTCAACTTGGCAAATGCACAACATACACACCAAAGTAAGCCAAATAAAATTAATGCCACGCGATTTATGTGGTCAGCTGAACACAACAGAATTTTAAATGACATTTTAAAGTACATATGGTGAGTGGTATGTGTATCTACATACCAGCACAAGCAGACAACTATGGTTCAACAACTCTTAATTGGAATTAACTGTAAAGTTGTTTTACACTAATATTTGGTGTTATAGTATACTTATTAAAAAATTTTACTATTACCTATGTACCTTAATTGAAACTTTTTAATGTGACTTCTTAAGCTATGCAAAATTAAATAAGCTTTTATTAAAATTAAATTAGTTGTTATTAAAACTAATTTAATTTTATTTTAATAACAACTAATTAAATTTTACATTCCCCCAAAAATGTATTTTTTCAAGTGAAAAATGAATTGTATTTATAGGACTCCATTCGATTTGAACTGCGGTCTTGCAGTGCCATTAAGCTGAACACAAGCGTCGCCCCAAAACCTAAATATACAAAATGAATGCATTACCTCTCGTTCAGAATCGGCTGGCTTTGATTTTGTGCCCGATACACGCTGAGATTCTGATAGAATCCCTGCTCGTTGGCATTGCCGTTTCCATTTGCATTGTTGTGGCTGCCATTTGGTGGTTGGCCCAGCAGCATTCCTCCAGCTCCTCCTGTCACTCCTCCGCCGCCGCCCATGATGCTCGATGTATTGTTATGCAAACTGTGCGTGCTGCGTGACTTGGAGTTGGCCAGGGCTAGATCCACGAGAGGGAAGCGGGGAAGAAAATTAATTAGTGTCTAGCTGGCTACAAGTCCGGGTTGAGTTGTGCTCCGTTTACCAGGGACAAGGAGGGGATAGATAGGGGGCGGTGCATCGCTCACTTACATATGGTACCCGATCCCGTGTGGTGATGCAATGCCGGCACCGACTTGCTGTTGGGCAGGTGTGCAGCCAGCGGATTGATGATGCTACTACTATTGTTGCCGAGAGTGTTGCTGTTGCTGTTGTGACTGTTGTTCAGATGTTGGCTAAGACTGAGACTGTGATTCGGATGATGGCCGGTGGCCAGTAGTGGACCCAAGGATTTGGTCGACTCGGCGCCGCCCATACGCGTCAGATCGCGTTCGGACAAACGTCGATTACCTACGATTTCCAAGAGTTCCCAGCAACATTATCATCATCATCGCCAGCGGGTCGAGTGCATTTTGGGGGAATTTGAGAGTTGGTGGTGGAGTTGAGGTTGATTGGTGCGCATGGATCGGGGATAGAAACAGACAGTTTGATATTTTAGTAAATTCCGTTGTCAGTGCGAGAATCATAAATTAATTAGTAATATTAATAAATGCATGCAAAATGTAAAGTACTAGAAAAAAGGCAATACTACAAAGCCACTGGACAAAGGAGTTTACATTTATTTACTATTTACAAGTACAAATAAAAGGCATAAATACATTTATAATCAAAAACAAGTACTAAAGCTAGAGTGTGCTCGACTATGAGATACCCCTCACCCAAAGCTGTGTGTAGTAAGCTGTATTCGGGTATGTTGTAGAAATTCAAAAATAACAAAAAAGGATGCTAAGCATCCTAAACGTTCCCAAGCTATAAACACTGCTGGAGGTTCTTATAAAAAATTTACCAATACATGATAAAAACGTCCGATGTTGATAAAAATAAAACCATGATTTTTAAATCGTAAATAACCCCTACAGCTCTTATAGTCCCTGAGATGCGGACAGAGGTATAGGGTCGGTGATGCACCCTTCTGCCAGTAACATACACTTTCTGTTGGCCCTAAATTGTAATACCCTTACACCCTAGGGGTACGAGGCATAAAAACAAAGGGTAAAATGGCAGCACAGTGACCATAAAATCCAATTAAATATGAAGCTTATAAGTGGATGCAAAAAAAGCTGAAAATTAAAATACAAAAGCTTTACGCGGATATAAGAGGAAAGTTTATTAAAAATTAAGCAAATAAAGGAGAGGGAAATTAAAATTGAAAGCTTTGTGATTTCTATAGCAACCACGCTAGGGATATCTCTTTAAAAAAATTCAATGGAAAACCGAAAAATATTATTTAAGGATTAAAAGGTCGTCCATATATCCTTTTCATCTCTTAAGGTAACGACGTGGGTAAAATAATTAACCTAGAGATTTCAACAAAATGAAAACCAACCTAAAACTTAAAGGGATGCTAAATGAAAAAACCAAATACAAATCTATTTCTAAGCACAGGTGAAAAACCAAAGGCTAATAAGTACGACAACGAGGAGAACAACATGAACCTCGGTGCAGCCTGGTGGGGTTGTCATCATCTGTGTGTCGGACACAATGGTGTAGCCGTTGGTCTTGTTGGCACTTTGGCACAGTGCCCTCTGGCCACATCATCTGCATCTGCCTCTGCCTCTGCCTCTGCATCATCCTCATCCCCATCATCATCGCCATTATTGCCACCCATGAGATTGCCATGCATGTCAAGAGCATCGCAACAGCAGCTCGTTGAGGAGGATTCACCACCAGCTGAGGAGCAAGATTCAGCATCGCTGCAGCTGCAATCATCGGTGGCATCCCTGCAATTTTGGCAATTCGGACAGCTCTTTGAATTCCGCTTATTACTGCTGGAGCTGTGTTTAGTCTGGCTACAGCTGGAGCCCCTGGTGTTGGAGCTGACAGTTCTGCTGCTGGCCAGGGACAGGAGCAATTTGGCCGTGGAGGGTGGTGAGGTGGGCTCCTGCTGCTGATGGCAACGGTGCTGATGATGGTGATGGTGATGGTGATGGCGAGGATGTGCGGCGCCTGGCTTAACCTTGTGTTGCTGCTGTTGCTGCTGCTGCTGTTTCTGCTGTTTGTTGCGCTTCAGTTGGCGCACACTATGAGCCTGGCGATTGCTGCACATGACACTCCGGCGGCAGGCGGCATAACGGAATAGTTCCGGCTTCTGCCTGGCCTCCTCTGACTCTGCCTCTTCCTCCTGGCAACTATCGTAGCACTTGAAGGTGGCAACTGCCTGGTGCTTCTCCTGCTCGGCTGGCTCCGACAATGCCTTGCCACGACAATGTCCACAGCAGGGACAATCGCAGCTTGTCTTGCTGGACTTGTCCGGTCTATCGTAATCCTTGCCCGCACTACCGTACAGGCTCCACTCCTTCAGCTGCATAAGGATGTGACCCTGCTCGGCTTGCGAGAGCTTGGCACACGGCTTTCCGCTGCCAGGATCGTCCAGTGCCGAGGTGGATCTCGACTTATTTATGTTGGGCGAGTTGGAGAGGAAGTCCTTGTTGTCATTGAAGTAGGCGGCCATCTCGCGGACCTTTCCCTGACCGAAGGGTACCGACAGAAAGCGGGGACTGAGATTCACATGGCTGCTGGCCCTTCTTCGGCCGCTGTTGGCTGCTAGAGTGGAGGTGCTGGCTGGAATTGTTTTGGTTTTTGTGGAGGTGGAGGTGCTGGCACAATATCGATTGCTTGTATTTACATTAGAAGGAGGAGCAGGACGTGGACGGGTGGTGCAGGAACTTTCGATTTCACACACACTAGGAACTTGGATGCTGACAATTGGGGCAGCCGGGCAGTGGGCGACTCCTGCTGACCTTTTGTGCGACCGCTGAGTGTTGAGCTGCCGCTGGTGAAAAGGTGACTGATTCTGAATCTGATTCGGATTCTGCCGGAGCAGCGGCATCCGTTCGATGGACTCGCTGGACGAGCGCTGGCTGTTGGACCCGGATCCGCCGGAGCTGAAGCCATCCGCCGAGCAGTTGGTGGCCCGCTTGCTATTCAGCTCCCGGCGTATCTTCTGAATCAGGGGCATCCTCTCCGGCTGCTGCTCGGCCAGCAGAGATTCGGTGGAAGAGGCTCCGGCTGCCAAGTGGCTGATGGCGTCGTGGGTATGGTATTTCCTATCGATGCCAGTGGCTTCTTCGGCTTCTTCTTCTGTTTGGTCCAGATCAAAGCTGACTGTTTTCCGGTAGCTCGCAGCGGGGTTTCTCTTTACGGTGGAGGAAGAGCAACTGGTGCTGGTCATGCAGGGTTTTTGTTGCTGCTTCTCCTCATCCTCGTCATCTATAAAGGGTATCTCGTCCGAGTCAGCCATGGAGGCGATACCTTCCTCGTTCAGCGGCTGATGGGCATCGCTGTAGGCGGCAGCAAAGTTCCCAAAGGACTCCTGCGAATCCTTGGCCGCCGGCTCATCCTGGTACTCCTCAATATAGATAGAAGGCGGCGGTGTTCTCCTCAGCGGTCGCATGGGACTAAAGTGGGTAACGGAAGGAGCCATCGCAGGAGGCGCGTGATGATAGTACCCCCCGACATTCCCCGACTGTTGTTCATTCGCCAGATACAAGCTGCTGGCCGATCTGGCAATGGGTCGCGTATCCCTATACCTGGGATCGATGTGCAACTGGTGGCCCAGGGCGCACAGTTCCTCCTGCAGACAAGAGGCACTCAGACGCCTGACGGGCGGCGATGCGGCCCGCATGCAGGCAAAGGACTCGCGACGACTCCTGTTGAGACTGTCGTCCGAGATGGAGTTGCTATAGTAACGGGCCTGCTGCTGGAACGAAGAGTGGCGACGCTGCTGCTGGTGCCCCGGATTCAGATGCTGGAGAAAACTGCTGCTGGAAGCGTCTAGCGGACGGAGCAGCATGGGGGATGGGTTGGTTACTGGTTACTTGGTTAGCTTACACAACGTGAGTACGGCAGAGTACGAGTAGAGTAGTGAGTGTATGAGTGAGTGAGTTGAGTTGAGTGTTCTTAGCGTCCTACCCAGCACCTGGAGTTCGCTCTAATGTGTGTTGTTTTCTGTTTAGATATGTATGCGGTCTCCTTGGTGTAAGGAGCTACTCACCACGCTGGATGACTGGGCTGGGCTGCTGCAGCAGCGTGGCCAGGCCATGGTAGATGGCACCCTGCTTGGCCACTTCCAGGCTGACCACCGGACCCGTTCGCACCAGGTAGTCGGCCGCCCTAGAAAGGACAGAAGAAGAATTAGGAGCTTGGCCTGGTAATCACCTCATCAAAACTCACCGCTCCTGGGTGATGCCTATAAGACTCTGGCCATCGACGCGCAACAGCTGATCGCCGGCTTGAAGACGACCATCTGCATCCGCCGCTCCGCCCGGCACCACGCTCTTTATGTAGATTCCCAGCTTCTCCTGGCCGGCACCCTTGGCCGCCACTATGGACAGGCCCATGCCATTGCTGTTCTTGTGCAGCTTAATCAGCTGCAGCTCTGGCTGCGGCAGCTTAGAGTTGGACATTGCACTGGAACTGCGAGCCTGTGGGGAAAGGATTTATGTTTACCCTTAATGTCAGGATTCAATTATCAAGGAAGGACCTACATTAAACTGATGCATATAGACCGTCCAGAGGCCAATGGAGGTGGGCTGCGCCGCCAGACGGCACATGCCCTGCTGCTGCAGGGGATTGAGGAAGTCGACGAGTCCCGTGGGTATGCCGCGCACCACATCGCAACTGAAGCCATCGTCGGGCAGCAGCAGCGCCAAGTGCAGCTCCGGCGACTCTTCCAATCGAACCTCCCGCCCGTCGGCGCGGGTTAGCTCGTCCGCCACGGACTCGGCCATTCGGATGGCCGTATCGACCAGGTTTCGTGGGAGCTTTTCTTGCTGCAGCAACGCGCCCATTTGCAGGGAGTTCAAGCGGAAGCAGGAGCAGGCCAGTTGCTGGATTTCCTCCACGGAGGACTTGGGTGCCTGCAGAAACTGGGCGCATTGGTTGATCTTGGCCAGATGACAGTCGGCGGCCAGCTCCAGTCCCTGGCGCTCCGCCCACAGCTCCAGCAACTGCAATCGCTCCGTCATAACCTTGCCCCAGTCCGCTGTGCACATGTGAGAGTTGGCCACAATCTAGAAGGGATTAATTCAAGGATTAAAGAGCTGAAGAAAGAGATCGTGGCCAGTTGAAGGCCGCTCACCGTATTGAAACATATGACATTGATGTAGTGGAACAACTGCGAAAACAGCTGGATCGTCAGGGCAGCATTCACTCGACAGCGTCTCAGCAAGGCCATCGCAGAACCCAGCACAGTCAGCACCAGACCCGCCGCCGAGTCGTGATCAATGTTCTCGGAGAGAAACTGATTGAGGGTCTGCGAGAGCTCCAGCCGGAAGCAGTTGACCAGGTTGCGGAACGCCGTCTGCACGGCCTCGGCCAGAACCTCCTGCGCCTGAACGCTGAACGCACTGATGTGCCGATCCGACTTGAGGAAGTGCAGGAACTCTGAGCTGTTGGCCATCCAAAAGGCCAGAATTCGCGGATCCGTGTACTGGTCCTGGACGACACTGTACACCAGATTGGCCACGTGGTGCAGGAACATGGTCAGCTTGTGGGCACGCTCCGTGGGCTGCAGCTCCGGGCGGTAGTGCGTGGAGGCTCGATATCTGGCAGGATTAAAGGCAAAAGGTTGTTGTTGATGATTCACTCTTAATGGTATGAGTAATGCCTGGCATACCATGCAACCCCATTCGTATCTATTGATTTTCACGCCTGTCAAATGTCAAAGTTCCCTTTTCCCTCGCGCTCCTGCCTGACCATTTTCCGTTTCTCATTTACCCCCCGCAGCCCGCTGTCAGGACACATTAATATTAATAGCTCACAAATTGGGTCAGCAGCCAAGATAAATCATCATAATTGATAATGAATTGTTGATACTGGCTGCTGCTGCTGCTGCTTCCGAGGCAGGAGGGGAATGACCAAGTGCCCTCTGGAACATGTCGATCCACTTTATGTCCGGACATTTGTCAGCTGGCGTTAGCTGCTCTCGACATCCGCCTGTAACTCTGTCCTTGTCGGTGTCCATGTCCATGTCCATTGGGCCTTGTTAAATGAAGCTCTGATTTTGGAATTGAAATGTAAATGGATTCGCCGAAGGACAAATTGTCTAAGGTTGAGAGTCAACTCGAGTCAAGCCATCCCAATAATCTATCTTGTGCGTAGATGTGTGAGTATTTGAAGATAAATTAATTATATCAACTGCCTCCTGGCATCAAGTTAATGGTAAAATAAGCTTCCCTGTAGTTACTAACTAATTGCACTCTTAGTGACTTTCTTGTTATTCCTAATGCACTGAATATATATATATAATATATTATAATATATATATATAATATATTATAATATATATATATAATATATTATAATATATATATATAATATATTATAATATATATATATAATATATTCCGAGCACTTAAAGCTAGGTATACAGAAGCTTCAGCAGGCAAATATATAAATTCTTACAATAAATCCTAATCTTAACATCCCTACAGTACTGGAAGTGTCATTAGCCTTGCCTGAACTACCTACCGAACTACTTCCTTGACTGACCTTATAGTAAACGAACGCCGGACCACAAAGTAAATTTAAGTGTTCGATGTTGTTGTCTGATTTGCCTCTGTGGAGCGTTGGGTAGTGTGCTGGACTATGAATCTGATGCTCCCAAGTTCGATTCCGAGCCGTAACAATAGTGTTTAGAAATGTTGTGAGTAGTCTTCATAGAATTTATGTATCATAAATCAGGGAAGGGCAAGCCTTTGCTCTGGGAGCAGCTCATTGCTCTTTCCGTTAGAAATTTCGGGGGGAACCAGCATCCGTAAAATTTTACAAAAACATTGCCACTGAAATTTAGACGCCAGAGAGGAGGGGAAAAGGGTTGTCGACGATCGCTCGAAATTGCAAAAACAAATTGTACGCGTGCAGCCGACGAACATGATAGCAATGTAACAACAATTTTAAGGGGAATTGTGAACTTCTGTGCTGAGTGAAAAAGTTTTAATTTGTTCTCTAGTCGTCCTTTTGAGGTTGGCACGAGGCCATAAAAAATTACATACGAAACGGAGAGTTCCGAGTATGAGATCGAATTTGTGTCAGTGTATTCCCCTTGCTCGCATATTTTGGGTAGTTCATGACTGCGACGGGTCGAGACTGTAGCTGTTGTTGTTGTTTTTTGTTGTCTACCTACTCAGTTGCTCTTTCCATTATGTTTCGTGCCCAACTCTGTCATAAATATTTAAATACATCCATTTAACTTTTACATATTAACTTACGGAAGCCATGTCAACAAAAATAATATAAATGTAATTGTCATGTAAAATAAAAAAGCTGAGCTTGTAGTACACTTTCATAAAAACTTAAAACGGTTCGTTCTTAATAATTATAAAGGTAAATAAAGTAAAAAGATCTCAAAATTGTGCTTAAATCTCCCTTAATTATTTTTTTTTATTGTTTTTAAAATATGTACTCAATTTGAGTAAAAATCCAACATGGAACTGGAACATCGAACTTCATGTAACTACCGTTTTCATGGCTACCTTTATCACCTCCCCCAGCATGGGGACCTACATATGTAACTAGCCCTTTCATGGGTGGCGATTGACCCTATAGGCGGACATTTTATAAGGTTAGTAAAGTAAGTACTGGTGGTTCCTTCGTAAGTCTTACTTCTACCTATGAACTAGTGCGCAGTAGGGTATGTTTAATTTTTACAAGAAATCCTTAATCTTAAAATCCTAATCGTAAAACTAAATTGTCCTTTTTCTTTCTCCTTTTGTTTTGTACAAAAAAAATAAACATTTATAGTGCACATTCCTTTAAAGATTAAACATAAAGAATACTTAAAACAGCGCAACATTTAAACAACAAGTAAAGCCGAGCAAGCGTTTCTCTGCTCTCAACAGAGCATGCCACTCCCCCAAACGGTTATCGTTATCATCATCCCCCCGAAATCATCGCAAATTACCCACCTGGCACACAGGTAAAGTGAGTAGACGGGCGCCAGCTTAAAGTGCGGAACATTCACGTCTAGCTCACTGATAATGTGACGCAGAAAGAGTTCCTGATGCGTTTCGGGGAACTCCAGGACGGCCGGTAGAATGGGTTCCTGTCCTTGGGCATCGCCGGAACCGCTGCCACCGCCTCCTGCCATGAGACCAGAGCCTGGCATTTTGGGGGACCTGTGTTCATCGTAAAAAGGGTTAATCGATATTAGTAAGGCGCACACAACAACACGACCAACAGAAAGACAGCTTAAAGCAGTTAATATTTAAAGCGCACACAAAAAATATTAAACGAAATTAAAATTCAGACAGTGAACATGTTTGCTTTATGGTTATGTGAGGAACTTTTGTGTAGGCTTTCCTGTTTTTTTGGAGAAAGAATATATTTATACATATTTCACAGATTAGGTTGGTGGAGAGCGAAGGTCCCAGCTTACCGATCTTGGCTGTTGGAACCACCTGACTTCAAGCTGGAAATGGATTTGGTTTCGTTCTCCAGGTTACCCTCCAGACTCTGCCCGTCATAGTTGCCCGAATTGATGACCTGATCTTGCCCCATCTTGCTGTCCACCACATCTCTCAGCGTGCTGCTCAGCGGATGGTCGCTAGAGTTGTTATTATTATTATTGTGGTAGGCACTCGTCGATTGGTTCGACTGCTGGTGGTGGTGGTCGAAGTCGCTTTTGTGGGTCTAAGTAATTGATTTAAAATATAGAAATTATATACAAGCTACTGGCGAAAACACCTACCGAACTCAGGGCACCATCCTCGTCGTTCCAGGATCCCGGGGATGTGGGTGAGCGACTGCCAAGTTTTCCCAGTTGTTGTTTTCATCGTTGTGTGTGGCGATGCGATGGGTGGGTGTTGTGTTCAGGTGAGGGGAGTGTGGTGTGGAGTGGGTGGTTTTTGTGCAAATCGTTTTGCATATTTTTGTTGGGTTTGTTGGTTTGTTGGTGAGTGCATGAGATTAATGTTTTTTACACAAACAATAAAAACAAACAACACGTAACGAAACAGAAACGAACAGCACAAAAAGGCGTGTAAATAAAACAAAAAATGTATACATAAATATGAATAAATGCGCAGAGCATACAAAATATAAGAACAAAATAACACCCTCAAATAAATATTGCTAAAAATTCCTAATGTCTCTCTTCTAAATTAAATTGCTTTACATTTACACCTGGCAAGCGGCGTAATATGGAAATGCTAAAGTCGTAGATTTGCCAGGCCTAGCTATTCACAAAGGTAATAAGTGAGTTTGGCCCTTAAAAAGGAAGAGGGTTTTAGCAGTCAAAGTGACACAAAATATTCTCTTGCTAAAATTCCTTTAAATTGGATTAAGCTTTTTCCGTACAAACAGAGCGGTTAATGTATTTCTCCGAAAGATAATCAAGACTTTCAAGGGCTAATTTGAATCTGTGAGTTATAGTAGGATCAAATATAGGTAAGCATATTAGCATTTGAAACTCATTCTGGCTGTCTAATAAAGTTAACTTTGATAAGAAATTAGTTCACGTATTTGTCATTTTATAATTTAACGACCTTGTAACTCCTTCTTAAAGTCTTTTTTGTATTGATTTTTATTGCACATAAAATACAATAATTTTTTTTCAGCTAGCTCAACCTAACTAATCAATATTTAATCAATAAAGAAAATTAAAACAATCACAACATAATTGCTGACAAAGCTTTTGGCAGATAAAGCGCAAGCGTAGCGTAAATATTTTCACAAAAGTCTGGGCATAGGTTTTATATTTACAGCTTACTTACCTTTCGTAGAGGCAGGCCGAGTCCAGTTGGGATTGCGACAGGGCCAGGTTATAGCGTCCGTCCGTGGGTGAATCGAGGAAGCGGTACGAGGCCACGCGTCCGAACATTACGACCGAGCCGTTCTGTAAATGGCAGACAAGAGGATTCACATATGAATTAATTACTCGCTTTTATGTAGTATACATATATGCAGATGCAGCAGCCGAGATGTGACGAGGGTTATAATGTGTTAAAAACCGATCCAAGCGATTTAATAATTGTAATTAAGTGCGGCAATTATTTAAATATTTACACAGCCAGAAGGAAGAGTGAAGTGAACCGACTGACAGATTCTGGGGCACTGCGGCAGCGATTGGGAAAATTTCGGGGCGTTTCGAAATCAAAACTGCCGCACAGAGACGCCCCTCTCTGGGGGGAAATTCAGCAGTTCAAATCGCATCGAGATTTGTGTTAATTTTTTTATGTTTTTGTTACTGGCTATCTCTGTTGCATATGTGTGAGCGTTTGTTTGTGTTGCCCCCTAATGCTGATTAGCTCTGTGAAGGCATCTTTGACAGAGAGATTTTCATTTGCATTATTTTTTGTTCAGGTTCATCGAACCGCAGCCAACCCCAATTTGCCAATTGAAAAAATAGAAACTGAAACTGAAATTATTCCAGAGACACACACAAGGAAAAGGAGCCAACAAAAAGCCAATGACAGAAAATATACAGAGAGAGGTATTTCTCCTTCTTGGTCCGAAATATAATCCCCAAAGACAGTTTGAGGTTATTGCCGAGCTGTGCGGCGCTTCAGTTTTATTCCGGAGCAGATAGGGTAAATCAGAAGTTTTTTCTTTTTATTTGGTTTCAAATTTATCAAGCGGAAAGTCAAAAACAACAGAGGAAAAGCTTACACAACGCGCTGGCGAATTCGCTGTTGTGTTTTTCGTGGCTTTCCCTCTGACTTTTCCGTTAATGCGTGAGAACGCCGAAAGCCAATTTGATTCATTTCCCCCGATGTCTCTTAACGTTTTGTTTGTGTTTCCGTTGTGTGCCGAAAAGTTGTCAAAACAAAAGATAAATCAGCGGCGACTCAAAGCCAGTGGGAAGTATTCTGCCGAGCACACACTGGCACAGCTCTGGTTTTATTGCCCTTTTCCAAACTCAAACTCAAAGCCGATAATGAACTTGAAGTGCAAATGAATGGGAATTGAAAATTCCAATTCAATGCGGCCTAAGTTCTGTCAATGGCTTTACACATTGCGTACAAGGCATGGGTATTATTTCGGAAACAGGTCGTACTTCCGTGTATACATGAGTAGATTCTTTGGAACATATTCTTTGGCTAGGTAAGTACTGATAACTACACAGTTGGTCATTAGCTGTCGCTAAAAGATATTAGGTCACAGATTTATATCCCTGCTAATTGATTTAGTTTAGTTTCAAGAAGTTGCGAGCTTTAAACGAATTATTTGTGACTTTGTTCAACCCCAAAGTGTAAATCAATTTCAATGCTCATTTATCTTTCGGCTGAATCCATTGGAAAGTTGTCCCCATAAACGCTTGACTAAGCCAAGACGATTATTGGATTGGACCTTCTCAGACAGCCGAGCCAGGAAAATCCCACGAATTCAAGAGAAAGGGCCAATAGCAGCCGAGTGGAACTTTAGCCGGGTGTTAAGCAGTTTAAACTTCAAGCGGGTCAAGGTCGTTGTGGTTGGAAAAACTTTGCCCTTAACAGCATTTTCCTGCTGCCGTCAAATTAGGCATACATACGCCTAGGGTAACGCGCGAAAAAAATCAACTAATTAAGCCGAATTATTCGCAATTAGTTAATGGAAGAGATATAAATAGCTAAAAAGGTCACCCATAGAAGGGAACATAAGTCGGGACGAAAATTCAGATATCGCATAATATGTTAGAAATATCGGTTCGAAAAAATCTAAAATACATTTTAAACAAAGTCAAATTTGATCTTTACAAAATTGTGCATAAAAAACAAAGTTCACTTCTAATTTTCTATTTTTTTATGCTTTAAAGGGGCTTTTGTAAGGTATTTTATAGCTGCTTGCTTCTTCACTATTGTTAAAGTTGCTACACTAAGTAAACAATAACTAAATCCTATACAAAAAATTAAAAAAAAGCTGTTTGCTAATATTTACTTTACTTTAAAATAAAATAAACATATCGTTCCAAATCCAAATCCAAATTTAAATAAAACAAGTGAGAAAGCTACAGTCGAGTGTGACCGAGGTACCCAAAGTATTGTGCATTAAATTAAATAGCACGTGGACATGGAAAAAACAAAATGTTGACAAATGAAGCTGAGCAAATGAAAATGAGCAATGTTAAAAAAAGACTAATTCTGCAGCTGTACGCAGCTGCATTACGAATTAATACGGCGCCTGAAAGCACGCAACACTTTTTTTCGCTACTGCCTTTGTGGCTCAGAAAAAGAAGAAGAAATATATACAAACTTAATTGTTTAATAACTTCCATGTTTATCATCCGATTTTACTCAAATTTTCAGAAAACGTGCGCAGAGGCCTACTTATCTATTTTATCTATTTACTTTATGCCAAAAATTACGACTATAGGTTATATAAAGTTCTTTACTATTTTCGGGGGCGGCAGTGGGCGTGGCCAAATTTTAAAATAAACTTGATCTGCGTGCAGCAGATTCCAATGTTGTCACCAAATTTGATGAAGAATATATATACTTTATAGGGTCGAAGATTTCTCTTTCTGCCTGTTACATACATTCTCGGTTGGCACTAACTTATAGTACCCTTGTACCCTATTGGTACGGGGAATAAAAACAAGTTTTTAGAAACTATATAATTCTAGTACTATTACTAAGAGATTTCGAAACTTTAAAAACAATAATGTAGTTTACGTATCCCTACTTACATGCAAAATTGTCGGCTGGCTGATGTGGTGGCCGTTGACGAAGGTCAGGGCATCGGTGTGCAGCGGGGTTACCGTGCAGACGCCCTCCAGCAACGAGATGAGGCAGTGCCTCGGCTGGATCGAGGGTCCGAACAGCTGCAGGCAATTGGTGTTCGCTGAGCCCACTTCAACGGGGTCGCTGCCCAGCTTGATCCGGCGACCGCCATCGCCGCTGTGCGTCACCTCCACCAAGACCGGACCCTCGCGATCGCCGGACATGTGGTTGGCCCCATTGGCCGCCCCCAGCGGTTTTTTCTTCCGCCTTCGCGGTTGTGAGTCTGCCGGCCGACGCCGCACATGGAACATGATGGAGCCTACAAAATAGAGCAATAAGAAATATATATTAATATGAGTCAAGGTTAGATTAAAAAAATATTTACTGGCTATGTTCATAGTTCGAAAATAGTTGTGGAAAATTCAAAGTATTAAAAAAAAAAAATAAAGCAAAAAATAGCAGCCGCAGCTCTTTTAGACGGCTCTCGCCTTTTGTGTCTCACTGGGAAGTGCAGTTTAGGCTGAGTGAGGCAAAATGTTAAATCTCTGCCATAGAAAAATGGATAATGCCGTACAGTTGTGGGGAAAATATTGAGAGATGTTTAATTGAAAGATAATTTCAAAATGCCGCAGCTTGTATACAAAAAAAATTTTATTATAAAAGAGCTCTCCCTATTTGTGTATACACAAAAAAATTAAACAAATCAAAAAGTTTATTAATGGAATACTCATGTTTTATAAAAGGTCGGATACTTTTCCTTAAATATAATGATACTATCTTGCACCGTGCACAATAAAATTAGCCCCTAGTGTTTGAATCTCTGAAACGCTCTCTGAAATCTTCCCCAATCTCAGTTCATCGCATCGCTTGAGTTCGCGTCGGTCGAGACAAAAGCGAAATAGAAATTCCGCAAACAAAATCAAATTCGGGCTGCATCATCAATTTCAGTCTCGATATTAGATGTTCATTTTGCTAGCCAGCGAAATACAATCGACGATGCTGAAGCAGGGGTCGAATCGGGGAATATACCTTCGACATAAATATATATCCAAATTCTCTCTTTGAGGCCAGACTGAGCCGGCTGACTGACTGCCTGAATAACTGAGCGACTGACTGACGGGCTGGCGTACAGTTCAGTGGCAAGTTTCTGCTTGCTAGTTCTTTGATATGAAAATTTGTATTCGAAACTTTGCATAGAGACGACAGCTGCAACAACAAATCAGCAGACAAACACTCACACAACCAATCTGAAGTCTGGAATATATTACCAACATGTATAGTCAACTTGATTTTTGGAGTACAGTGCGTCCTGACTTAAGAAAAATAATAGATATATGAAATGCTAGACTCTTTAAAGAATAAAGCAAAGCGCAGTATTTATTTAACTAAAATTTTCATGGCATCCACTAACTAATAGTACGAACCATACCAAGCTAAATAAATGTTTATTTCTGGCTACTTGTTATTTGGTTATTTAACTAGATTTCATAATGGATAGTATGTATAAATGAACTGCATAATATGAAAATCTTAGTATAAAAAATGTAGTTCTAATTTTATAATTAATTTTTCGATTCCAAAAAGTTTACAAGAAAATATTTGGTATCAACATCAGCTATTCAATAATAACACAGCCCCACAAAAAAATGGTGTCAAGGCTGGGAGATCAGAGTACCTTTTCTCCATGTATTTTGAGCCGCTGATCACGAATCCGTTGTCCTCGTTAGGAGGTTAGAATCAAGATTCTTATTTTGAAATCAGTTTTTCGAGAGTCTTTGTGTGCTGAGTGAAACTGTAGTTCCCGGAGCTTACTTTTCACACCCTCGTCACCTCAGCTGGGGCTGATGCTGCTGTTGTGTATTGTACGGAATGCTTAACGAAGCATGCAAAATGTGATGGCAGTAGAGCAACCCTCAACCCATTCCAGCCCCGACCCACTTTCCCCCCCCATGGTTTCGGGGCAAATTGCAGCAGTTGATGGCAAGATGCAAGACCAAACTTGGCATGTGCCAAATGCTTTTGGGCAATGCAAGCTAAATAAGGCATGACAGGGGCGTGGCATGTGCAACTTATTAGACGTGGCGTGGGGGCAGGGTGCAGAGGGAGCGTGGGAGGAGACTCCAGGGAAATCTAGCCATGCTTTCCATTTTAAAAAACTTAAACAGAAAGAAATTCAAACTAACAACTACAAGAACAATAATTGGGAAAAGAACAACATAACACACAACACAAAAGCCAAATGAATTGTATTTCTATTGTATATTATAATACCTTTTTGCGAAACCAAAAGTACCACATCTGTATTTCTGTGTTTTTGCTGTCGTTGTTTGGACGGACTGATTATTAATATATGGCTTACACCGCACACATGGCTTAAAGGGGCCAGACTTTGTTTTTGCTTGGCTTTGTTGCGTTGTGGAAAACTTTCCGAGAACTTTTCTGGGCGCGCACAGAATAATCAACTCAAAATGAGGGGTGGTGCCAAACAGAACACACAAACAAAAAGGCAGCCAAAGCTTAAGCAGGGGAAGCCAGAAAACATGAACACGCTGCGTATACTTCATGTCGAGTGAGTCTTGAAAGGGATGACTGAATAATCTCCTTGTTTTGGATTGCAACTTGTTTAGAGTTGGGCCGAGGATAGTTGGGCTCTTCCTGTGGCTTGGCGGGGAGCCAATGGAGTTGATCAGAGATTATGAAGGGACTGTCTTCGGTTGAGGTTACAAGTTGGAAACAAAACTTGGGTTCGATAAGACGGTTAATGTTTTTACTTGTATTACTAATTTAATATTAACCATCCATTTAATAAATAGTAATAGTAGTAATCGCCTTAGTAGTACATTAAGGTCATCAAGTAATTAGCACTCAGCGCTTTCGTGGCTCCGATGTATACCTCAATAGTTTTTCTAGTTAAAGACAGTTTTTTATTCAATCAATATAAAGTAATTTACCTAAGCCCCAAGACCTGTGGCAACTTTCTTTTCTAACTGCCATCGACAGCTCCCAATAATCGAGTTCAGCAGACCACGTAATTTATGACTAAACCAGGCACGGACATACAATTGTAAATCAATCAGTAAATGGACAAGTTCGACACCGGTGGACAGGTTGCTTGACTCGCCAGTGTGGTAGTGCCCCTCATTTCATGACTCGTCATGCATATGGAAAAAGGGACACGACACAGGAGAAAATACGGGCGGAATGAAATTGAATTGTACAAGGTTTAAACAAAGTTCTCAAACTACTTTTAAACTAATTTAAATATTTGTTGTTCTCTTTTTTTAACAGAGGATATTTACAATATTATAATTTAATATATTTTCTTTTTCTCAGTACTTGTGTCTTAAATTGCAGCAAACAAACGAAAGCAAACAACTCGGCGTCCTTGGCAGTTGACATTTAAAAAAGCAGCAACGCAGCAAGGGGGCATTGATAAAGTGCAGTGCCAAGCGGAGGGCAGAAAAATCATTTTAATTGTTCCAACTTGGTCAAAAGCTTGGTCGGAGCCAAAGGTAGAGCCACTACCCCCACTCGATCCTTCACCGGCAGCATTGTGGACACAAGGAAACGAGCAAATTGCAAAAGGCATCAGAGGCGAGTTGGCTGATGGGTTGATGGGCGAATGGGTGGTTTTTGGGGCGTAGACGAACGAGCCATGAAATTGATTCGGCCAACAACGTGCCAGGATCATGTGCGATGCCTCCAACTGTCCTTGTGTGTGGCCGTATGCACGTGCATAAGTGCGAATAAATTGGCAACAGAGAACAAAGAGGGGAACCAGGAGGAACATTTTGCAGCACTACAAAAGCCCTAGAGAGAAGAGAAAAAAAAACAATGCAGGGAAATTGCATAACGAGTTGAGTGACTGGGACACAGTCCACGCCAGGATAGGTAACACCACCCCCAGGTAGCCCGCAGGAGTGTGGCCAGAGCCACCCACCCATTCCTCCCACGACGACCGACCGACTGACCATCATTGTGTGTGCATGCGTCAGGGAAAGTGGAAAAACGGGCCACCAAGCGTTGCGCACATTAATTTTTATTAACGCAGCTTGTGCCCTAATGGCCAACGCGATTAGAAGGGAGCACAGAGCACAGGCCCCAGGTCTAGTTGGTTAGGAAGGCGTCCCCAGGCATAAATCAGAAGTCAGCCCCAGTTGAATGAGTCGAAGCGGCGCCTGTCTGCTACGGAAAAATATTGCCTGGGAACAAAACTCATTTAATGGAGAAGAATTCGAAAGCCTATGCGCCTGATGTCAAGTTCGTCGAAGAATATCTGATCGTAAAATGATCCTAAATATCTTCACTAAAAAAATTTTGCAGTAAATAAGTATTTTAGTATTACCACGATTACCACGTCAGATTTATGTTGCAGTAGTGAGAAAAATCATAATACAATTATACTGTGTAGCAACCTATCTTTTGAATTTTTAAAAGGAGACTCTGACTGAAAAATAGCAGTAGTTAAATGTTTATTTATTAATTTAAGACGTTGCAATTCATTTTATTCCCTATGATTTCCTGCTAGCGTTGGGTTAGTAATTATCAAAGGATAAACATAAAGATTTTGTTTAAAGGCCGAAATGTCTTTAATATTTGACGGGTCATCGTTTGCACCTAAGAACTTGATCTTAATTTGTTCACTCATCCGCCCAAGCAAACCATGTTGTTCATCAGAAATACTTCGACGAACCTCATCCAATACGCCTGCCAAGGATTCCGAATGGCTGTCAACAGATGTGTTACCTCTTCCCACAACCTGCACAGAAAGCTTTCGTAGGTTATTATTTTCATAGTCGTGGAGGAAGTCCAGGACCTGCTGCTTTGACAAACTGTTGAGCATCTGTATCTGCATTTCCACACGGTTGAAAAAATATTCCTTTGTTACGATTTCGCTCCAGTTCCGCATAACCTCCTCGTCCAGGCTGGTGTCTCCGAGCCGTTTGCCACTTTTAAGCGTTTCTCGAACACTCGTAAACTCATCATCACTCAATTTGGACACCAGCTCTGACATTCCAGCGCGGAATGTTTCGATTCGCCTTTCAACGTAATCGGCTGTATGCTTGGTCTCCTGAGTATTTATGGTGATTACAAAGGCCATGATCCCGTAACCTATCCGCTGATAAATCCCCAAACTGTAGCCTAGTTGCTCCTGAGTCCTTAGCTGGTTGAAAAGTGGCTCCTCTACAATCAGCTCTACCAGATCCATCAAACACTCCAGTTTTAGATCACAGGGACCGACCTGATAGTAGTTGGTTACAATAGTATTGGTGTCGTCCTCGTTAAGTGCGCGGGCTCGCAAGAAATGTGACCCCAGCGGTACTTGTAGTAGGCTATTATCCAGAGTTGATAAGTCCTCGATCTTTTTGCTGTTATACGAGGAAATCACCTTTTGCATTAATTCAATGGCCTGGTCAGCTGTGAAGTTGCCTTGAATAAGACCTTGGACATACATTTTTTTGTGGAAATTATCCTTGAATTGGCTCAAATCTTCAATAGTAATGGCGTCAATAGCCTCATATTTCTGTATCATGCTGAAGTGTTTATTTTCCAGTAGGCTGAGACGCAAATCGAGGTTCAACGCGTTTCCGTTGATCAGAGAATTGTATATTTGTCGCTTTTTAAGCTCTTTAAACGAAGCAACTTGGGCCGGATCTAGTTCAATAGTTCGCATCACTTCCAGTATTATTTCCACCAAAAGCGGAAGCTTCTGATTGAAGCCACTGACACGCATAACCAAGCCCTTATCGCCAATGTAAAGACCATAAGTTAGGCCTGCTTCCAGGGCTGGATATAGTTGTTCGGCCATGGAAAATTCTACTAAGTAGGTAAAAAGCACACCGATCATATACTGTTCCACACTTTCCCGCACGAGGGGAGTAATGAAGTAGAGATTAATATAGCCTTCGGGGAGTTGAAATGTGTTGTCCTGCCGGAACCACAGCTCACACAGATCATTCTTCACCAAGGCCTTGGGGGCTCGCGAAATATATGGCTGTCCAGCTTCTTTCCAATGCAGGGTGAAGTCTGTTGTTACATAAGGGTTGGGCTGGGGAAATGCTAATTCCGCCAGTTTTGGAGGCTCTTGCCACATATTTAGCCATTTTGGGGGCATGGGAATGGTCTTGTACTGAGTTCCGAACCACGGCTCTTCCTGATCGTACTCGTGATTTTCATAGGGAATGTGTGATGAAATCATTATATTAAATTTAAATGTGCTGATATGCTCTTTTAAAAGCTGAAGATCCGTTTCATCATACTGAAAGTATAGTTGTGATCCTGTGAGCACATCTTTTGACGGCAGGTAGCTGAGGTCCTCGACAATATTTTGAACGTTGTCCATGGAGGCGAGTTCAACTTGAAAGCGGAAATTATTATTGGCGATTTGCTGGTGTTCCTCGTAACAGGTCTGGAGCTGTGCGCTATTAGTCAGGAGCTTCACCCATGCAAATGTTGCTCCTAGCACCTCGTCCAGGTGCTCAAATCCTTCGTCAGTGAGATAAATGCATATATTGAAGAGAGAGTAGATCGAGTTGGACTCAAAGCTACCTCCACCAACTCCCGCCAAGACGCTCATGCACCACAGACGCCGCCGTAGGTAGGAGCACAGACTGCCCACTCCCTCGTAGCCAATGAGCTGCGCAATAAAGGAGTCCGGCTTGCTGCGATAAAAAGGCTTCATTGGCGGCAGAACCCAGGTTAGTTCAAGCTTACAGACATCTTCAACCGGCTGCACCAGTAGTACGTTCTGAAAGAACGGTTCTCGGAAGGCGGTTTGGTAATCATACATGGACAAATCTGTAGCATTCTCTTGGCTTTTGGGTATATCTCCACAATGGCGTAACAGCATAGCTTCCAGTTCATCTAATGGTCGTTCCGATTGGATCGACACTATCATACGATTGGATCCGTAATGCTTTTTGAAAAACGTATGAAGTTCCTTGTGCAACGTGGCGTCATCAACACTCTCCTGAAGAGACTTCAAATTGCCCCAGCTGAAGGTGCCATGCGGATACTCCTCGTTAGCTAAGCTTGCAAGGACCTGGTCTCTGCGGACCTCATCCCTCATATGAGTCTGTTCGAATTCCGACTGCAGGGCTGATCGTTCGCGCTCCATGGCATCGGGAAGCATCAATGGCGACCTTATTAAATTCATAAAAAGGTCCATACTCTTATCGAGATGGGCTTCCTCCACTTCAAAGTAGAAACACGTATACTCGTTCTCAGTGTGAGCGTTGCTGAAACCCCCGCTCTTAGTTACGAAAGCGTCAAATGCATTCTCTACTGGAAACTTTTTGGACCCCATAAAGATCATGTGCTCCAGAAAATGGGCCAATCCCTGATATTGGCGCGGTTCACTGAATGATCCAACCGTTACAAGCACTGCACAGGCCGCTAATTTTCCCTTAAACTGCTCCATTGAGGAGCCCAAACTAGCATCACTGGCAGCAGGCTGTGGGACATCCTCTGCTTTGGGATCTGATATCAACATGGCTCGTAGTCCATTAGATAAGCTCAAGGCTCGGTACTGCTTTTTATCTCCTTCCGATTTATCAGGTGGATCATAATATTGTTCCACCGTACTCATTGACGCATGCTGACGGTATAGCCAATTTTGCAATTGTTTGATTATTCCTAGTCTGAGGTACGGCTTCAAACACATTCTTTAGGGAGAAAATTAAACGAAAAAGAGTCAATGCGTATCAATATACTGAACTATTTCTTACATTTCTCACTGCCAAGAAGGATGACTCAATATCTTGGGACATTTTTCATAAAAAAGCGTATTAAATAACAAAATGTTTTTGTCTAAATTTTTGACTAATTTAGAAAAGATGAATTTTGATTCAGGAAGTATAACATTGAAAACAAATGTGTATTTAAGAAAGTACATATTTTATGGTGCTTTAAGATTGAATTAAAATCAAACAAGCCGAAGTTTATAGACTCTTGAAGATAATAATTCAAATAAAATTAAAGAATAACATATTTGGTTGTAATCCGATATCCCTAAAAACAAGAATAGGCTAATTCGGTCCCATCGTTATAGGATATAGTGGTCCGATCTGGCCGGTTTCGCCTTATGGGAATAGAAACAATTCTCTCTGCGATGTTTCATTAAAAAACTGAGAGACTAGTTTGCGTAGAAACAAACAGGCGGACAGACGTACATGGCTACAGCGATGCTGATCAAGTATATATTATGGGTTCAGAGATGCTTCCGTCACAGCGTTGCAAACATATGGTATAGTAAAGAAATTAAAGGTAATTAAAATGCATGGATTAGGGCAGCAATCAAAAGCCACAAAACCAAAGGAGTTTCCTAAAACCTAAAGTTTAAAAAATCTTCCATAGAGCACGATTATTTCATTATGCTGTTTTTAATTAGTCCGCCCAACTGCAGAAGGCAACTTTCTCATTGGACTTGGCAGCAGGACGAGCCGGCAAATTTAATTAAAAAGTGTAATTTGTATAAAAGGAAAAAAGTTTTTTTTTTCTGAATTGAACCAACTTTTCAATGCTCCGTTAAACTAATGTTGTGAGTTGTAAAGGCAAAAGCGCCCTTTTGTTCGGCCTAATTGACTGAGATTGATTTTACCAGCAGCAGCAGCAGCCTGTGCTCTCAAATTAGCCAAATTAGTCGTAAAAACGTGGCGACTTTGACTATGGAAACCGAAGAAATGGCACCCACATCTCCTACGCCCAGGCACGTCCACATAGAAAACTCAAGCCACTGTACCGCACTCTCAACCACGGAGTACCCGGTCCTTCCGTCCCTTCCTGCCTTTCCCCCAGATGGGAGCTTTTCACGTGGCGCAAATTAAAACAATGAAAATTTAATGAGCCAAGTTTCCCTCTCATACAAGAAGTTTTCCTCCTTTGACCAGGAAAAGGCAGGTCAGGTCCTGGTCCTGCAATGGACAGGCACGGAGCAAAAGTTTAATCCTTGTGTAAGCCCCAACAAGCATTATATAAACTTTGTGATAAATATTATTGGAAAATGTTGCAACTGGGCGAAAAGCTAATAGAGAATGTTGCTCGGATGGCTCAATTAAAGCCTCAACCCAAGGTGACAATTGGAATTTTGAGAGAAATTTCATTTAATCCTGTTGCAAAGTTTGCCTAATAGAAAATTGCAATTGGATTGAGCTGACACACTTTTTGAATTCAGTTTAAGCGAGCTTGTCAAAAAAAATTGTGCATTCAGAAATCTATTAAATAACTACAGCTGATGAAAATTTATTATAATGCAAATAAGTATTACTCATTTAAATCTTTGATGTTATATTACTCAAGATATTTACAAAGTATCATTGAAATGACTTCGCCGGTTAATAAGAAATATAAATCGTAATCGATGCACAATATCTAATTATCTTCGTGCTTTTCATTGAGCACATTTAACTCCCCATTCCCGGGATTTGAACTCATCCAATCTCCACTGGCGCTGGACGGCAACCGCCATTCAAGTCAAGTGCTGCCCAAGGCGGCTATCGCCATTTTTGCTAGACAATTTGGCAACAGAAACAATAAAAATATAATTGCTACACTCAAGCTGTAGATACGAGCGCGGCTTCTTCCTTTTCGAGGGTCCAAGATAGCGGAAAAAAAATATTAGGAGGGGAATTGTACCAAAATGAAATCACATCGCGGCGAAATGGGCGAAAGGAAACTGCTGAAAATCAAGAGATGGAGTTGGAAACGGCGCTGGACCATGGAAATGGAGGTGGAGATCGAAAGTAAGAGGGACTAGCTTGATTGGATTTTGCAGACTGCGAGTGAGTGGTTCTCTCACTTGAAGCAAACGCTATTCATTGAAAAGAGAATTCCAATAGGATTTCAAAGATTACGAAAAGAATGGATAAATACTCTGAAAATGTAATAAATAGAATTCTAATTGCTTTTTATTCATGGTTACAAGTTGCAATTCCTTAAATATAATCTATTTTGACACCCAAACAACTAAGGAGACTGAACCACATTATTTGTAATTATTTTTAGGGAAATCGATTGGCCCTAAAATAAATATTTATCTTTTAAGCGAAATTAAAAAAAAAAATGCCATATAATATAAGAAAACCCTATCAAGAAATAAATAAAATCAGGACTTTCAGGGCTAAAATGCCCAAAAATATGGCATATTCAGAGAACCCAAGAGTCGGTTAGAACTTTTCCCTTTTGGCCGAGAAATTTAACAGTTTTTTCGGGTTTATGCGCTTCGATTTGCTGGCTGTCGTGTGCAGCATTGATGACGACAGACAAGGCAGGAGCTTATGTCCTGCGAGTCGCGTCCTTGGACTGACCATTGAAATGAAATGCCACAATGGCCAACACACACACACACACAATAGCCCCATACACCACGGGGGAAAAAAGCGTTTAGCTTTTGTAAATAACTCCTGAAATTTATCGATTTTTGTCTGTTTGTTTTGGCCGGGCTCTCGGCTCAGGAGCTGAGCAACCGCCAGTGCGACAGGCTCTTTTTCCTTACCAATGTATACATTTATACTTATGTCGAGGGTTCCCTAAAAAATTAAATTTTTTATATGACTTTGGTGAATTAATGGCTTGCCCCGAATCCCTCTCACTCTCCCTTTTAAAAAGGACAAAAAACGAAACGCCAGCAACGTGTGTAAATTCAATTTACGCGCATGGGAATGCAGCGACAAAGTACAAATTGAAATCAAAGGACGGCAGACAGCAGAAAAAGCGAAATTAAATGAATTTCCATCAAATTGAAAGGAGAGAACTCACTCACACGCACTCACAACACGACACTTCGGACCAACCGCTAACGCGACGCGCGTTTAAAAATCGCCCGTAAAAGGCGAAGATTAAATTAATTTTTCACAATAATATTTTTTCAACTAACTAACCGTATGGGCTCGGCGGCAGCTGCCAGGCGCCGGGCGCCCACAACAATGCGTTGACAGCGCGCAAGGATAACTGAGAGCACACTGAGCGTATGAGCAACGCGGCAAAGGCAAAGGCAGCGGCAGCGGCAAGCCAAAGTCCTTCGCTGACTAGCTCACTGTCGGACTGAGTGCGTGAATGAATGAATAAGACACGAAAAAATCCACTGAAAACGCTAAGCTTAAGTTGAACGACTGAGTTGATACTCATTTTTTTAATAGAAAATCTATTCTTCGTTTCTCAGATAGTTAAAAATAGTTGTAAAGAATTTTCCTGTCAGAAAGAGGAAAGAGAATCGTAGAAAAAACAAAAATGATTTACAGCTGTTTTATTGCTGAAAGGTTATATTGTAATCTACTATTTTTCGGCTTTGCCTTTCTTATTTGTACGGAAATACAACTGCCTACATTATACAACATTTGTACAAAATAGATCTCAATAGTGTAAGATACTAAAATTTCACAAAAGAAATATCAAGAAAAAACAACAACTTGCTCAGACATTTTCTTGAAGGTATTTTATTGGTCTAGTGGCTTTCTTACTTTGCTAAAATTATACAAATGATATAAAAGTCGTATATCCTTTCACTAAGGGGTACAACTACAAACACACACCCTAGAGCAGCCATAAAGCAAGCAGAGTAAATTATGACTGTGTGGGTGACTGAGTGGTGTATAAAACAACATTTAGTTTACAATGTTTTCAACGGATGAGCTCTCTCTCTGTGTGAGTGAATGGGTGCGCTGGTGTTAGTATGTCCTTAAGTGCGTTTGCTTTTGGCCCTTTGCATGACACACCAGTTCCAGCACCCGGCACTAACACAGCAGTACTGGCAGTAGCAACTTTTCCACACAGGATATAGAATGAGGAAGGACTGACTCACACACATCCTCTATCCGCATCGGCACTCGCATCCACATCCGCAGGATACCCATCCAGCACAGAGATACATGCGGCCAGGCCAACCCAGTGAATGCGCTGGAAAAACCGGACAGCCCGGGAGACCCGGACGGAATTGAAAACGCGGACGAGGTCACGGTTCGCGGTCTGATTCAGTTGGGTGCGATAAGCTGATTTGAATGGCGCAGCTCAGGAGCTTTCCGTGGATTCCCATTCGGATGCCGTCATCGTCATCGAAAATGTATTTAAATTTAATTACAATTTAAAAGGAATCAGCCAACCACAGACAATGGGCATTCTATATATGTCATGAAAAGTGGTGGTGGCCCTTCTTATTATTGTTAATGGTCGAATGGCAATTGTCCTTCAATTATAGTTCGGTGAAATCGACATACATGATAAAAAATGTTAAGGTAAGGGACAAATTGTATACGAGACTATCAAGGTTTAGTTTAAAAAAACTCCTCAGATAAATTAACAGCAAATGTGCAAAATATAATATGTATATAATATTATAAATATTGACAGTCCTAAAACGTAACCTTTTTAATATGTTGTTGAAAGTACAACTCAATGTTTTACATTGACAACTAATCGTCCGTATTCCTAATACAAAATACCTATCGAATTACAAAAGCAAAACAGAAAGTAATAAGCTTTTGGCGAGTAAACCACAATCGCCTGTCAATCATTTCCCTACCATTTCCACTTTTATTTCCATACGCATTAACCACACAAATCCACTCCATCAATCTGGGGGCACAGCATCATCTCTCTCCGCCGGCGCTTCTCTTATTGAGGCAATCAATATGCCCAACCGACTCTTACCGGGCAAAAAAAAGGCAGTACACAAGGATAAGACAAAGGATATATGCATGGATGTAAGCCTGTGTGCACATAAAAACATAAGATATACTTGAAGCTACTTTTCTGCTAACGAGCATCGCACAGCCAACATCTTTATTGTTGCCCAACTTGCGATTTCTTTGCCTTTCCTCGGGTTTGAGTTTCTCTACGGTTGGTCTCTGACCCGAATGGATGTTTGGCCGGAAAAGTCCACTACTTGAGGCGTAAGACCGAAAAGTAACTTTAAGCTTGATGCAGCAGCCAAGGAGATATTAAAAAAAATTCACAAAATTTACGAGTTCCCATCATTAAGAGCAAGCGTATATTTCTGACGATTTAACCGGCAAGACACATTCCTTTTTATACCCTTGCAGAGGGTATTATAATTTTGCCATGATATTTGCAACGCAGTGAAGGAGGCATCTCCGACCCCATAAAGTATATATATTCTTGATCAGCATCACCAGCCGAGTCGATCTAGCCATGTCCGTCTGTCTGTCTGTCCGTCTGTCCGTCTGTCTGTCGGTTTCTACGCGAACTAGTCTCTCAGTTTTTGAGTTATCGGGCTGAAATTTTCAGCATAGTCTTATTTCTTTAGCACGCAGTATATATGTCGGAACGGCCGAAATCGGACCACTATATCCTATAGCTGCCATAGGAATGATGGCGAAATTAATGTACAAAAATTTTTAATTTCTCTGTTTTTCAACGAATTTCTATAAATTTCGAGATATAGTCGTTTTTTATAGTTCTAGAATTACGGTTTTAATTTCATTAAGATCGGACAACTATATCATATAGCTGCCATAGAAGGGAACGGTCGATTTATATGAAAATGTAAAATTCTACATGTAAAATGTAAAATTTACAAAATTTACATAATTTGACATTTTTTTTTACATTACCAAATTGGATCGATTTTCAATGATCCAATTGCTGACTGCAAGGGTATATAAACTTCGGTTTACCGAAGTTAGCTTTCTTTCTCGTTTATGTTATTATTCTTTGGAATCTTGCATATATTCTATAAAAAGCTACAAAAGGCGACTAAAAAAAAGTATACTTATGGACCCCTTGAATTTTAAACTAGTTTTTAGTAAAAGCATTTTAAAATAAAAATTAAAATTACTAAACTTTCAAGGAAACCAAATAGGATATATATTTTATGAAACCAATCATAGCTTTATTGTTCCAGTTTAAAATAAAGAAATCAGTCATGTTTCAAATCTGTAAATCGTAGTTTAATAACGACTATTAAGCATTTTAATTCCAAATCGAAAAATATTAAATTAAAGGTATCATTTATTCAGACTCTGAAGTACGGAAAACGTACGGTGGTGTCTTTATCATTGTGCCTTTTAAAAATGAATTGAGCTTTAAATCAATTAGTTTATTATTATTAGGCTAAACAACTAAATGCTTAAGAGTACAATAAACCACGAAATTTGAAGTACCTTCAAACAACGTTAATTTTTTTTCGATTCCTTACGAACGTAGAAATTTTGCTCTGAGGTAAGCAAATCCTTTAGCTATTGAATCGACTCAAAATTTCAGCATATCCCGTTTTCGTATGTATTTGACAGACGGCCCCCTATAAAGTAAGGGAGCCTGGTCCAAAAATTCCGAACTCCAATCGCTAGCGATCGGCGGACGGGGGTAATATCATTGGTGTCAGCAGCAATGTCCTCACTATACGTTCATTGAACATTTCTGCTCCCCAAGACAAGGAAGATCGAGTGCTGGAAGCCGAGCCTACCTCATGCAAAAGCTGGCAGTACCAGTTGGGAATTGTATGCGCACCAAAAGAGAACAAAATTTTGCAGTTCGGAGATCTAACGATCGTGGTCGCGAATTGCTGGGGTTTGGGTGCAAATAACAGGTTTTTCCTTAGCTTTCCTGTTTTCACTGAGGTCCTAAAGTGGTGGGGTGCTTTTAAAAGGGCTGCTGCAGCAACCCTTATCGCCGGGAGATTTATGACTGCGATTAGTTAGGGAATTCCCATACTCCTCTTTCAGTTATGATGCATAACGGCGGACTATCACGAAACGTGGCCGGGCACACTCAAATTAATATCATTAATTTCCGTTCTGGCATCGTTTTGGGATCCTAATCCGCTTCGACTCATAAATAAATAGGCAATTTCCTTTTAGTGCAAAACCTCAAGGGGCGCGCTGGGGAGCGGCCTAACGTAAAATCACGAGACTGAATAATTCAATTTGGAATACGGAATACATATTTATCCTGGCAAGGAGCCAGTGTTTGCTTTCAGGAGCTATGACATGTGTCTCTGCTCCTGACTGCCGCCTTTGTCTCTGGCATTTGAAAATGCCCCTAAAGTCCTGGGATCTCTCTCTAGCACTTTTGGCTGTGACAATTTCGTTTAGTCATCCTTGGAACTGACTGGCTGACTAACTGCCAACTTGTGAGACAGACGGTAGATGGCAGGGGAAAAGTAGGGAAAAGCCTGGCGGGGCAATTGAGAGGCGACATCATGTAAATGATGACGATTTGGTCTATGCCTGGTGATGATTGATTCTGTTCGGCTGGGATTTATTAAGTGACTGATAGTGAACATGTCAGTTGAATTATTGGACATCAAACAGGCTGTCAGTATTGTCTTTCTTTTGCCATTTTACCATTTGATTAATATCTGGACAAACTACGGGCCTATATATTGCACCAATTTAGAGGGGAGATACATAGAACACCATGATTTTCATTATTTATTTTTTATACCCGGTACCCATAGGGTACACAAGGGTATTATAAGTTAGTGCCAACCGAGAATGTACATATGTAACAGGCAGAAGGATAAATCTCCGACCCTATAAAGTATATATATTCTTGATCAGCGTCACCAGCCGAGTCGATCTAGCCATGTTTGTCTGTCCGTCTGTCCGTCTGTCCGTCCGTCCGTCCGTGTGAAACAACAGATCTCAGAGACTATAAGAGCTAGAGTTACCAAATTTGGGGACAACATTGGAATCTGTTGCACGCAGATCAAGTTTGTTTTAAAAATTGGCCACGCTCACTTCCGCCCCCGAAAATCATAGAAAACGGTATTTAAGCTATAGGCGTGATTTTCGGCTAAAAATAAATCGTAAAATCGGATGATAAACAATAAAGTTTCTGCGTAAGAGAGAGAGAGAGCACGCACGTGCGTGTTTTGCTCAGCCTGTTCCTAACAACATTTGTCTTTGTTGGGTGTTGCTCAACATGTTGTCGCTTTTGAGAGTTGCCCAACATGTTCCTAGCAACATTTGTCTTCATTTGTCAACATTTTCTTTTTTTTCATGTTCATGTGCTGTTTAATTTTACCCACACTGCTTTGGGTACCGGGTATCTCACAGTCGGTCACACTCGACTGTAGCATTCCCACTTGTTTAAACAAGTGGTAGTGCAACGTTTGCAAAATTTGGCATATATATTACGAAACATGTATACATTAAAACAAAAAATAAAAATAGTAGGACCATGTTAGATTTTTTTAATGAACCTATAATATTTTAATGAAAAATAATAACTTGGCAACACGCTTACAAAGTGAAAAGTCACTTTTTAAGGTAACTTGTTCGCACATTTGTTTGCCTTAAAGGAATATAAAATAAATTTAAAAAAAAAAAATCATTTTGAAGAGTTGGAAAAGTCTTACAAATATTTAGGGTGATCGGAACACAACTCTTTGAATTATTGTGTACGCACGGTTTTGAGATAAACTTAAAAACGTCTGCAGCGCCCAATAAAGCGCGCCCGGTAGGTGGTCGTCGTTAAACTGCTATAACTTCCGGAACACTCGAAATATTCCAATGAAATTTGTATTCTTAAAAATATAATATATTATAATATATATAGAAGACATTTTTGTTATATGTATGTATCTCCCCGCTAAATTGTATACAACTTCATATACCATCCATCTATTCAGTATTTCACAAGTAAGTTTCCAGAAGGAAACACTAACTAATAATTAAATGGTCAAAAATTAGAAATATGTTTAAACAAATAGAAAAGAAACAATCCGGCGTAATTTATAACGATTACTTCCCTTCATGTCATTTCATTACCCCAGGAGTCCGTGCATTCTGCAACCTCCTTTAACATACAACCATAACCGAATTCCCTAATGAAATTGAGTTTCCACTCTAAAATACTCAGGAAAAAGCCGGGACAGCAATAAAACAAAAAGGGAACAAATTGTTAACCCAATTTCAAGTGACGTTTCCCCAAAGTCTAAGCGCATTTTTTGTGGAAGGATGTATGGCTGAAGCAGAGGGCAGAGAGCAGAGGACAACATTCGGGACGAAGGTTGACCTTCAGGCTCACAGTATCTCACAAATAAACTGCACTTCTCGAACCGGAGAGAGTGTGGCGTGGAATAAAGTCGACAGCTCCCAAGCTCCCAGAAAGATTCAGGCAGCAAATTATGCGCTGCATTTTGCAAAAGTTTACGAGGCAGCTACTACCGAGGGGCAGGGAAAATGTGGAGGTGCAGGAGAAAGATGGAGGCAAGATATGCTCGAAGGGCGTGACGGGGGGTACAATTATTTATGAGCAGCCACGGAGCAAAGTCTACGAAGAAGCCTTTGAGCTTCATTAGGTTTGACCTTTTCGCTAGCCCAGATTGTTTTACTGCGTCCTTTTGCGAAATGATTATTGTTACTGTCGGCACTTTTCCTTCTCTTTGTTTTTTTGTTTTTATTGGTAAAACAAATGTAGCGTTAAGGAAATGTCATCGGGACAATCGGGACAAGAGCATGGTCAATGTCCTGGCCTCGTTGCCATGAATATTATATGAATTGGCACGGAAATTCGATCCATTTAGCCGTAAGCGAGTCATTTGATATTCTCCAAATTAATAATCGGTCGGCGGGTATCTCGAACATGTCATTACGGAAACACATCACTCGACTGTGTGCGTCAAGGGAATTATTTTAGACGGCTAACAGATGTTCGACACGCGTAATTTAGCCTTTTTAAGGTTCGGATTCGGGGTCAAATTATTTGCTTGTCCTGATTGGCGGTGTAGTAACGTCCAATTGTAGTTGTTTATATAGAAATGTGACCTAAGGTGCAGATAAAATCAAATTTCACGATGTGTGCTTGTTCTAATTCTCTGTATGTATCACTAATTAGATTAAATGTGGGCGATTGGACTATTGACAGGACTAGTCAAAATAGAGGGACTTAAAGGTCACCCAACAATTCAGGATCACTTTCCCCAAAACTCAATTCTGCTAATGGAATGACGATGTGAAAAAAAAGGTACCTAAACTGTTTTCTTTTCCTATACATTTTTTTGATTGTCTGAATCAATGCTTAGCTTAAATCAATTTAAATATTATTTAAATCTAAATAAATGTTTACCCACGCTTAAAAGTAACTTTTATTAAACTGTTTCTCCTCCGCATTTTAACACCGAGGGAGTCCTCTAAAATCTCTACCATACAACCAGTTCATCCCCCTTTCCTTCTCAAGTGCCCATAAAACACTTTGCTCGCCACTCAACCCATTAAAAACATCAGTGTTGTCACACTTAAGCTTTTAATGCCTAACACAATCAATACGACAATCACGTTGAATGCTTCCTGTGAGCCAGAAAATTGCCAGCTCAATTTGCGCGAAGAAATCTAAAAACCACAAACCGCTTAATAACTCACAGTGGGCAAACACGAAAATTTGAAAAAGTTGTGACAAAAGTATTCGCAAAATGCAACCGAAAAGCTGAGCGAAAACTTTCGGTGATGGATGCCATGGCATACTTTTAAGGGCACTTGACTGGTTTACCGCTCATTAGCACAGCATGGCAATGGGAACAAATACAAACATATCGGTGAGGTGAGTATAAATAAATAAATAGGCATCCCTGTGAAGTGACTTACGTCTTATGCCCCAATCCATCATTTTGCAGTCGTTCTTTGGCGCTCTTCTTGCTGAAGACAATTCTACTATTAAGTGGACGACATGGAATCCTCCTTCTACTCCTCCTCGACAGTTTGTTTCTTATTTATTTCTAGGACAAAATCACTTTACTGATATACGACGCAGCGAGCGCTCAACAAATTTAATTGAACGGCTTCTAATTTTGACAATTTTCTGTATGCATGGGGGCGGCGGACGAGGAGCAGGAGGCGTGACAGCTCCCGACGATGGGGCGCCCAGCCATCATCCAGCCACCATCCACCATCCTTTCGTCCTTTTTATCTTGAGGAAAACTGTTGCCGCCGTCGCTGTTTGCCGGTGAATTTTGTTTCGCCTGCCTCAGACACAACTGCGATAATGCGCGGATTCTCCAAAAGCTCCGCGTCGTGCTTTCCCGAGCAGCATTACTTCATGACTGAACCTGAACCTGAAGCTGAACATGAACGTGAACCAAGTGCCGCTGCCGCTGGCCCAAACACAATGCGGAATTCGGCTTTTCGTCGGGAAACTCTGTCGGCCATCGGCATCGCCCACAAAATGGGTGTGTACAGATAAAGAAATTCAAGCGCAGTAGCTCATTATCAAATGGGGTTTTGCTTAAAAAAATTAGTTTAACCTCTTAAAGCTATAACAGCATCTTTTCGAAACTATACAAATTTGGTAGTCTAGTCTAAATATATGAGAATATCCTGCTTCTTCTACTGTTATTTCTATTAAATGTTATAAAATTGTGGGTGAAATTAAACAGCACATGAACATAGAAAAAAGGAAATGTTGACAAATAGAGACAAATATTGCTAGAAACATGTTGAGCAACACTCAAAAGAGACAAATGTTGCTAGGAACATGCTGAGCAACACCCAACAAAGACAAATGTTGCTAGGAATATGTTGAGCAACACGCACGTGCGCGCATCTCTCTCTCTCAGAAACTTTATTGTTTAATAACTTCTATGTTTATCATCCGATTTTGCTCAAATTTTCAGAACACATCCACAATTGCCTACTTATTAAGCCTATTTATTTACTTTACGCCGAAAATCACGCATATGGTTTTATACCGTTTTTTATGATTTTCGGGGGCGGAAGTGGGTGTAACCAAATTTTAAGAGAAACTAGATCTGCGTGCAACAGATTCCAATGTTGTCACCAAATTTGGTAACCCTAGCTCTTATAGTCTCTGAGATCTGTTGTTTCAAACGGACAGACAGACGGACATGGCTTGATCGACTCGGCTAGTGACGCTGATCAAGAATATATATACTTTATAGGGTCGGAGATTTCTCCTTCTGCCTGTTACATATGTACATTCTCGGTTGGCACTAACTTATAATACCCTTGTACAGGAGTATAATTATATAAGGCATACTCCTCAATGAAAAGTATGGTATTTTAGGCAAATATTCTAAAAAATTTAATTATAAATATATTGAATAGTTTAAAATAATACATTCAATTTTCAATTTTAAAATTTTAATTAAAGAACCTAAAATCTTTTATCTCAGTGCATGTTTATATGTGTGAGTTCTATGGCGAAGTGTGACTGTGACGGCAACGAAGTGCATGGCATAGATAAAGGACAATGGGAAATATATATGTGTGTGTGTATATATCAGAGGGGTATCCCCTGTCCCAATCCACCTCCGCCACCTTCAGCACTTGAGCCGGCGGTAGATCGACATTGCTAAGGACGCTGACAACGCTCGGAAAAACAACAATAACATGAATCAACAACAGAAGTGAACGGCAACTAACAAAACCCAAGCAAATACAGTATACCATTTCTAGCCCTTATCTATATTAACCTTTATAAACACGCTCACATGATTTTGTACTAAATGGAAGTATGTTTTACGTCCAAAAACTAATTAGCTTAACTTGAGAGTCAAGCTCCACTATTGATGTTGGTCTAGACTCTAGAGAAACAGTTAAAGATTCTATTTAGGGAATATAAGACATTAATTTAAATGATGGGAACAATTATTAAAATAATTAAAGTAATTATTTATTTAAAGTTGGAGTACCACACTCAGATGTTTTTAATCATGAAGTTTTACTGTACGACAACAAATTTATAACGAAAGCACATTCGCTTTTCTTATTGGTGGACGTTCAAGTGACCAAATGGGTGGTGGGGAGTCCAGGTGCTTAGGTCGTCATTCCTGTTGCTGGCTGGCCCACCTGACCAGGTGGTTGCGGGCTGGTGGCCGCAAAGGTATGCCCATTACCTTTGGCAGGACGAACGGACCCACGGAAGAGAAATTGACGCACGCCAAAGACACCCAAACAAATCGAATGGAATGGTTGGAATGGGTTAAGTCACTCGGCGGGGCAACTTTCTGTAGACACGCCATGGAACAGTTTGGAGTTTATGTCCGACAGCCTCAAAGAAGGCAATAAAAATTTGCTAAACACAAATATCCTTTTATGAGGAAGAGCCTTTCGGAACGGCTTAGTAGGGAAGCGTCTGGTGTCAGTTGAATTTTTTATCAAGAAGCCTCTTTTTGTATTTTTTACGACATGGGTTAAATACATTAAATGTAGCATAAATGTAAATGAATTGTATTAGACGATTCCCATTTTCTTTCTAGAACTGCTTAGTTTAAAGCGGTCCACATTTAATCCATTAAATAGTTAATTTTAATAAAGATCACATAATGTTTATATCGGCCAAGACAAAGGTTGCATGCATTTAATGCTAAAAGTTCTAAAAATATAACCTTTTCTCTAAATTTCTTTACATTCACAATTAATATGTTTTATCCACTGTGCCATTGAAACCCAGACAAATAAAAGAGAAATTAAAGCAAGCGCAAAGACCAAAACGAAGTAACCGAAACACAAAGGATGGGCGCAAGCGAAAGGGACAGAGTTGAACCTTTAGAGAGGGACAAAAACCGAGAGAGAGCCGAAAGCTCTCTTGCGACAATAAATATTGAAAATATATATTAAGAGAAAACCGAATACCCGACTTTTGGAGAAAGAGAAAAGCCTGCAGCATCAGCAGACACAATAAAACGTAGCTGATAATAAAAGTCAAAATAAACAATTCCAGGTAAGAGCAAACATTGGCAGGCTGACAACGAAAGAAAGAGAGAGGAATTGAAGAAGTTGTGTTTGATTTATTACAGTAAAAAAAAAGAGTAACTAAGGCACCCAGAGATCACAAATAAATAATAATAAGTGAAAAGTATATAAGGGTAAATAAAATAAAACAACAAGTTTACTTTAAAGGTAAAGCCACTTGATAAAAGGTAAAAACTTAAAAGTAATAACTGAGGTAATTAATTACAAAACATAAATATTTTTTGGGATTGTTTATCTTAAGATATGTTTTTATTTACACAACGATAACACTGAGTCTGCGAAATAAAAAGTTCACCTCTCCAAACACCGTAGAACCCAAAAGAGATAGCTCAATCTAGAGATAAGAGAACAGATAAGACCCACATTCCCTTTTGTCGCCTCGGGAAATGTTGACCCAAATTGATTGTACCCCTCAAAAAATGTCTAAATATAAACAACAAGCCAGTTTTTTTAGGTAAACATTTCATAACATAAAAGTAGGCAACGAAAAAAGCGACGAACAATTAGCAACGCCAGCGGCGACGGCAACGTCGACGTTCAGCAGACAACAACAAATAATACAAGCAAAGTGCGGTCGCAATTTACATTTTACACCTTCCAAATGCCACCAGGGAATCCGTAAGAGACAGGTGGATATGAAAAGAGCGAGAGAGCGAACGGGCCGACAAAAAGCGAGACAGAGAGAGGCAACATGTGGTGGCTGTCAAGTGGTCGGGAATTTGGCATCCCAAGCAACAGGGACAGGACACCCAAAAAGGAAACTCAGCCAATGTCATTATTACGAGCACTTCGGGTCGGGTCGAACTGTAGGTCGTCAGTACAGAGGGAGAATATATAGCATATTTCGATTTCTTTATATTAATATTGTAATGATATTGGAGGACACTGGTAAATTGATGTGCTCTTAAATAAATTTAAATTTTAAGTAATCTTTCTTTTAAGATATTTAATTTAATTTTTTTATTTTTCCCTTTTTTATTGCTCTATGAAAGTGATTTTTTTCGGTGTAGGGTCGGCAACTCAGTGGGGCTTCTTTTTGCCAGCTGTGTGTGTTCTGTTAGAAGATTGCGTCAAACATTTCCGCACCAAGTTGTATTTACATATGCCCAAATACTCATTCGCACTTTTATATGTTATTTTCCTTGTGGGCTGGCTGCCTTTCTTAAATGTTATTCATGATCGTCGCTTTAGTTTATTGCTGCGGTGGTGTCTGAATAAGTGAATGGGTATCGACGTTATGTCAAGGCGTTAGGTTAAGTCGACAAAGAACATATAAATAAAAAGCAAACCAGATAGAAACTGTTTTAAAAATATTATTCTTTAAATGTTAAAACGAAAAATATTCATTTTTTGTATCACCTTCCTTTTCTTCTTTTTTTTTGTTAAATATTAGAACAAAATACTTTATTCTAAGACTTTAAAAATTGTTCTTTGTTTATTGTTTGTTTTTAAGGTGAAGTTGCAAAGTGTGTATAAGCCAAATGCATTTTTGTATGCGTGCAAAGTATGACATTTTGCTAAAATCCTTCCTGAAGGTGTTGGTGCGAGTTTTATGTGACTGTGGGTTTGTTTATTTGGGCCTTTTGGGACAAAAGCCTTTGTGCTTTTCGCTCTCATGATTCTTGTTCTTCATATTTATGCTATATGTGAAGGTTTGCGGCTGCCCTTAATT
>CM024337.1:8019299-8112237 GCA_014170255.2 Drosophila triauraria
TATGTATATATTAATAAATACAATTGATATATTACGCTTACGGAATCTGGCAACTTTTTACCCGTTTCGCTCACGGAATTTCGTTCATCTTAGTACCTGACCGAACGAAAAATCTTGGTCTTTCCCTCTTTTATATGAAGTTTTCCGCTCACGGAATTTTTTTGTCGACGATAGTACTAGGCTTTAGTAGCTAACCAAACCAAAACCGAAAAGTTTTGCTCTTTTCGTTCTTTTTTATACCCTTGCAGAGGGTATTATAATTTTGCCATGATATTTGCAACGCAGTGAAGGAGGCATCTCCGACCCCATAAAGTATATATATTCTTGATCAGCATCACCAGCCGAGTCGATCTAGCCATGTCCGTCTGTCTGTCTGTCCGTCTGTCCGTCTGTCCGTCTGTCTGTCTGTCCGTCTGTCTGTCTGTCGGTTTCTACGCGAACTTGTCTCTCAGTTTTTGAGCTATCGGGCTGAAATTTTCAGCATAGTATTATTTCTTTAGCACGCAGTATATATGTCGGAACGGCCGAAATCGGACCACTATATCCTATAGCTGCCATAGGAATGATGGCGAAATTTATGTAAAAAAAATTTTAACTTCTCTGTTTTTCAACGAATTTTTATAAACTTCGAGACATAGTCGTTATTTATAGTTCTAGAATTAGGGTTTTAATTTCATTAAGATCGGACAACTATATCATATAGCTGCCATAGAAGGGATCGGTCGATTTATATGAAAATGTAAGATTCTACATGTAAAATGTAAAATTTACAAAATTTACATAATTTTATTTTTTTTTTTCAACATTACCAAAATGGATCGATTTTCAATGATCCAATTGCAGACTGCAAGGGTATACAAACTTCGGTTTACCGAAGTTAGCTTTCTTTCTCGTTTTATGTTAAAATAGTTTTTTTCCAAGCCTTTAAGTGGCAGCACTGATGATGTCCCGTTTCAGTGGAATCAGTTCCGTAGTTTCAGTGCATCAACATAACACTGCCTTTTCGGGTTGCCAAGTAAATTCTTACGTCTCCCGCTTACAATTTTTAACAGAATACAATATTGAACAATTCGACAAGCCTGTTCGAGCATAGGAACAGAAAACATGCCAAACAACAAGGAGACGGGAACGGATGCCGATCCCGTGGAGGACACCGCAAAGTTGAACAGCCGCGATAGCGTCGCGTAAGTTCATGGTTGGTGCCTCAGAGTTGTTGATTCGAATAATAATAAGGTTGCTGCATCCCCGAAACAGCCTGAAGGACTTGCTGCAGAAACGCCTGTCGGAATGCGGATGGCGCAAGGATATTGAGAAAATGATCCGTCAGACCATCGAGGAGCACGGTGTGTCCAATTTAACCCGCGACCAACTGGCGGCTGAGATAGTTCCCCATGTAAGAAAGCCCCCTCTTTCGGTGTCCCATTAATACATATGTATGTATGTATTTTGGTCCAATGATAGGCACGCGCCTTAGTCCCCGACGTGATCCGCAAGGAGATGCTGATGCGGGTGCGAGCCGCCTTGGGGCCGACGCTGCCAACGGAGAAGAACTGAATCCATCTAGCTGCCCTAGCATAATATCGAGACTATCGGGATTAAATTCTAGCACATGTGTGTTTGTGGATTTATTTATCTCATAATTAAGTAGATATTTACATACTTATGCTAGTTATGAATTCCGCCGTACTGGCAATACAAAATATGCATGTAATAATAAATAAACAACCTACTAGTTATAGTTACGAATATGTTGCTATGTTCATGTTTGGCTAAACAAAATTTGTGGGGGAAACTAGGAACGCGGGTTGGGCTCTGGGCTCTCTGTTTGTTATTTGTATATGTTGAATTATGCTACAAATGATAAGGCTAGCTGTTTAGAATTAATTCGTTAATCTTTCTTTACGTTTACTTATTCAATAGCGAATCGATTGAAAAGTCTTTGAATTTGGCATTGGAATCATCGTTGAGCAGCTGCAACTGCTCCGGCTGCTCCTGCTCCAGCTCCAGCTCCTGCTGTGATGTTGCCGGTGATGCTGTTGCTGTTGGCAGCATTTTCATTAGTTTGTTGCGTGGCTTGCGCAGAAACTTTGTGTTTATTTGAAACTTGGTGGTTGGCGGCTTTTGGCCTGAACTTGACTGGGACTGTGCGTGGAACACGACTGTTGTATTTAAGGCAGTGGTTGATGCTCCTGCCATGCCTATTGGGGTCTGTGTTGTTTGGGCTGCTGCTGTTGTGGGAGCCGTATTACGATAACTCTGGCGCCACGCACGCAACTCCCCTCTTCCCGAGGCTTTCGTGGTGGCTGTGAGTGCGACTGCTGGTGCTGGAACGTTGGTCTTTGCATAGGCATTTGGCCCAAAGCACTTGAGAAAGTTCTGCACATGCAACAGGCTGTCGTTCTCGCTCGTATGCTTGGGTCTTCGTTGCTGCTTGTCCTCGTTTTCATCCTCCGCCTCGTAATCCACCGAGGATTGCTGCTGTTGTGAGGAGGATGAGACGGTGGAGGATGAGCTACTGCTATTGCTGCTGAGCTGCAAGTTAGAGACATATTATTGGATTGTTTCCTCAAAAGGTTAAGATCTTGTTGTGTGAACTTACATCGTCGTCATTTTTGTCGAGCAGCTGCTGCATCTTCAGCTCACTTTGGGTGCGTTTGTTGTTGTTGTTGTTGTGGTGACAGCCTCCCCGTTTGGCCAGGGACTCTGGCTTCATTCTTGGCTGTTGCTGCGCCTGCTCATTCATTTGCTCACGGTACGACTTTCAGCTGGTTTTGGCTTGGAGGTTATCGTCGCGCCTTAGTTGGGACTGCAAGTAGCAGAAAACTTGAGGGAATAAGTAGGGCGTTCGTTTGAGGGACACATACGACAGGGTTCGGAACCAATATGGCTTATGGGATCTTGATATTTTCTCTCTCACAAAAACAACAAACAATTTCCGCCAGAAATGGGATATTTACAATGAAACAAGATGGGCGCAAAGCGTATGACTTAGAATTCGTTGTGTGTTGTGCGTGTGTGTTATTGAAATTTCTTCTTCGGGCGCCATATTCCTTGGCTAGATTGATTGGTCTGATTAATTGGTTGATTGAATGAGTAAGTAGTGAGTGCGTAGATGGTGAGATATGAGGAGGCATGACGCAAATCAAAAGGTGAATGTATGCACAAAGAACAGGCATTATATGGCGATTATTATGGACTCTCATCGTCCGTGTCTTGGGGCAGGGACTTGGTCCCAACAATCACAATTCACACAAACACACACAGAGGAACACGCTCTCGCACACGCACTCACAACTACCTGGTGATGCGTGCTGTAGAGCGCCGCGTGGTGCGCCGCATAGGAGGAAGAAGAGGTGCTACTTAAATCGTCAATGCCAACGCCAACGCCAACGCCGCCGCCACCCACTTGAATCTGAATGCTAGGATGTTGGTGTGGTGGGTGTGGGTGTGGGTGGTGGTGCGTGCCCGTGCCCATTCCCGTGCCCGTGCCCGCTGTTGTCGAAAAAGTAGTTGTGGTTGTCGCTGCTGTTGCAGCCATAGCAGCAACGGCAGTCCCTGCTGCTGACCCACCTCGTCCAATGCCAGCAACGGCAGCACCGCCTCCAGCGCCAGCTCCTAGGCTCATTCCCACGCCCAGCAAATGGGCAGCCGCCACAGCGGCGCTGGTGGCGTGGTGCGATTGATGCAGGTGCTGCTGCTGTTGGACCTGTTGTGCGTGCTGCTGATGCTGCTGCTGCTGGGAAGGATGAGACGGATGCGACGACGGATGCGACGAATGCTGCGAGTGATGTTGATGATGCAGGGTGTTGCTGTTGGCGTTGATGCTGCTGCCACCGCTATTGCTGTTGCTATTGCTGTTGCCAGCATTGTTGTACGCAGAAACGTGTCTATAAAGTAAAGGTGTGCTAATTAGATATCATTTTATAAGTAATATGTTCAACTGTTAGTATCTATGTCATCTAAGAAGATATCGGCTCCCTCCCAATCTATAACTTGTGGCGTGTTCCGCACTGAAGGGATTACAATCTCAGCATTGCAATGTGCCCGCAACAGTCTATAGAAGAAGCTATAGCAAATGCATGAGTGAGTAAATCATGAGTGAGTAAATCCGAGTTGTTCACTAAACTGAGTGAGTGAACATGTTCCATCCTATTTGTTCTTTTTTGCTTACTTGCTCTTTTTTGCTCACTTGTTTAGACTTGCTCTTTTGCTCACAATTGTTCAGTTGTTCAATTTTGTTCACTTGTTAATTTTTACTCATTTGCTCCTTTTTGCTTACTTGTTTAGTTGTGTTCTCTTGCTCATTCATGTTCAGTTGTTAAATTTTGTCTGATAATTTGGTCTGATTTTAGGCAGTTAATATACATACGGGCAACTCAGTAATGAACAGTGAACAAATGAGCCACTGAGCAAGGAGCAGAGAACAAGTGAGCAACTGAGCAATGAACAGTGAACAAGTGAGCAACTGAGCAATGAGCAAGTGAGTAATATGAGTTAGTTAACTCTTTTGAAAAAAAACGAACAAGTGAGCATGTTCACCCAAATGAGCAGTATTTAACCAACACTAATTCAGATGGGCAAATGAATCAACTCCAAATAAATGTGAGTGAATGTTGTAAAATTGCCAATTTTTGACAGATGGTGCTCATACTCAGCGTAGAGTTGTACAGTAAATAATGGCTAAAAACTTGCAACTGGCCTTAAATAGCAATGGAAATTGGTATTTATAATTTGTTCACTCTTGGAGTACATTAAAGTCCTCGATGTAAGGTATATCAACGTTTGTATGTGTTTAAATTTTATTTCTTATAATGGATGGTGGACTATTATTCTGAATGGATTATGAATTGTTAAAAAAAAAAATGTTAAATATTTCTTGTTTGTGTTTAACGTGATTGGACGCTCTTTTTTTGAACTCATTGATATTTTTGCACTTGTTGCACACCACTACATCATTCTTCTCTAAACCATTTTTATCAACTATCCGCGAAAAGGTCTCCCATACTTAGCTTCGACCTTGTGGAATAGATGGCTTGAGTTTATTAGATGCTATCTTGGCCCTAAAATCTGCAGCGTACTTCTTGAAGTCCATCAACAAATTCCTAATACCCATTGGGTATTGCCCAACGATGATTTTTGGTTTTATTCAAGTTAAAATATAATTTATATTTTGTTGTATGATTTATAATTTATTTCAATCAACTTACATCGTCTTGAATATTTACAGCACTCATTTGTACAGTTTTATGTGTTGCTTTATGTGCTGTACATTTGGTACGTCCGGAAAAGGATTGATATTCAATACAACTTGTACTGTCGCTTTTTACCGGGAGATCAGTATGAAAGTTGTACCGGCTTCTTTTTTACATCTTAAATATTTTGAACAGTATAGAATGAGTACAGTGTTTTTGAGAACACTAGACTACTGTACAGTACTGTATATTTAGAAATAAAGGTATTCATGCAGGTCTCAACCCATAAAGCTACCTTGTCCTTGATCGTATTAGGGCGGGGCACTTGCAGATAAGATGCTCCAAGGTTTTGTTTGCCTCAGATTCATCGCACTTCCTAAGCTAATAAATATGTGAAGCAGGGAGCCGGGAGCCTTTGCTCTGGGAGCAGCTCCCTGCTCTTTCCGTTATTATTTTTGGGAGGCATCAAGTTGTACAAAAACAATGCCTTAGAAATTTAGGCGCCAGAGAGGCGGGGAAAAGGGTTGTCGACGATCGCTCGAAATTGCAATAACAAATTGTACGCGTGCGGCCGACGCACATGATAGCAATAGGTTTTTGGATCTGGCACTTTCCCTCCATTCTGTAAACTCTCTACAAATAGTTCTTCTTTCTTTGTTACACTTTTTTTTCACTTCCTGATTTAGGGGGAAACACTCACCTCAGGCCCATGCTGGCTGCATTGGTCATTGTCATGCCGGCCATGGACATTGGTGTTGTGGAAGTGGTTCCGCTGCTAGCATTTGAAGATGTGGCTGAATTGCTGCTGCTGCTGCTGCTGTTCACGCTGTTGCCGATGATACTGTTGCTGCTGCCGCTGTTGCTCGTGGAGTTGCTGCCACCGTTGTTGTTACTACTACTGCTATTGGTGGAGCTGTTTCCACGGTAGTCGAGAACACCGCTGGAACTGGCAGGCGCCACTGTGGGTCGGCTACTAACCATGGTGGGAATGGTGGTGTTAATGGCTGTGGTGGCCAGAGAAACTGCCGCTGCGATCGTTGTGGCGGCGTTGAGAGCGCTAAGGTTGCTGGTAAGTCCGATGTTGCTGTTACTGCTGTTATTGTTGGTGTTGCTGCTGGAGGTGTTGGGAGCTAGTGTGGAAATGACAAGAGATGTACAAGTTGTTGGTGTTGCTGTTGTTGTTGAAGGCGTTGTTGACATGGCGGCCTTGTAAGCATATTGTTGGTTAGATTGTGAGTGCGCCCGGTTGGTGGTTCCATCGCCAGCAGAGTTGTGTGTGGTATTAGTGGTTATAGAGTGCGAGTGTGTGTGTGGTGTGGGGCGTGTGTGCGAGTGTGCGAGAGGGAGGTGCGTTTTCTCTCCACGGCATGCAACAGACAGCAACACAACGCAATAAACTTAAGAAACCTTAGGATAACCTTCAAACCCAGGTGAGAAATAATTGAAACTTAGGAAAATAAATTTAGAATTTTTGTTTGCTTTGTTTAATAATTAAACATTTTATTCATTTCTCAAATAAATAAAATCGAAAGAGGATTAGCCTTAACTTAACTAAATATTAACTTGGCCAAGGAAATAATATTCTTTTACATAATATAAGTAAGTATAATTAAGTTGTGTATATTTTGCCGTTAATACATAAGTGTAGAGCTAACATAAAAGTGTAGGTCGGGGCGGGGCTTGATAATGATAAATAAGAAAGCGTAGTATAAAAAGAATTGTCGATAAATGCAATATTTTTATGGCTTATCTGACAGTCATTTCTTTGCATATATTATGTACATGTTTGCTTATATACAAGGACCGTTCTGTAACCAACTTAACCTAAGACTAAGACTGAATAGGGTTCCAATCAAATATAATATGTACAAGGAATACCAAACATTAAAAGGAAAAAAGGGAAAATATAACGAATTAAATGCGAATTTTGGTCTGTGATCAAGTGGCAGTGTGTGAGAGTGGCATGTGTGGTGACTTCTCCTCCAGTTGCCAAAAGAGTTGGCCGACACCAAGAACAATAGAGAATTCCGCTCCTTCTCTACTTACCGTGTGCCTCGGCCTTGGCATTGCTGCTGCTGCTGCTGATCGTACTCAAGGGGATCTGCAGGCGGGCATTCACGGCCAGCAGGTGATCGCGGCGAGCTATTAGGCTGGTCACATGCTCCTCCAGCCGTAAGTTCTCGCTCTGCAGCTGGTGCAGGCAATTCAACAGCGAGGCAACTGTAAGGCAAGAATTACGGCGTTAATCCCTGGGCCAATACTTCGCGCTCCCGAAATGCGACTCATACTCACTGTCAAAGTGCTGCGCCTGCTCCATGAGAAACTGCGAGCCCTGCTCCCATTGGCGCTCCAGCAATTGCTCCAAACTCTGCGGTATGGGCATATTGCCGTTAATGCCGCTAGCGCTGAACATTGATTGAAGGGGATTCGGAGCTGGCGTGGTCGCGGCATTGTTGGAGGCGGCACTCAAATTGCGCTGTAGGTAGGAGAAGATCGAAGAAAGGTCATGTTGAAATAAGGATCAAATAAGGATCATCTCAGAAACTGCTTATACGGCTATGTCACAGCGCACAAGTTTTCATTAATTAGAGGCCGTCTGAGACGGTAATGCGGGTATGATACAGGGCACAAGATTTCATTCATTGACGGCTTCATTAGAACCTTGAAAGAGACAACTATATGTCTTGTTTGGTCACACCAATTTAAAAGGTAAACAATAACAAAGGTCAGAATACGTTGTACATAATTACCCATTTCTGGAGTTCTCATGCAAACACTCCTGCAGAAATGAATATGAAAACCCTTAAACTGATTCACGGCGGATAAACTAGTGTTGGGTTGCTCATGAGTGAGTGAGTGAACATGTTTCTTCCTATTTGTTCTTTTGTGTTCACTTGTTCATTTTTGCTCACTTGTTCATTTTTGCTCACTTGTTCCTTTTTGCTCACTTGTTCAGTTTTACTTTTTAGCTCACTATTGTTCAGTTGTTCACTTTTGTTCATTTTTGTTCACTTGCTCTTTTTTGTTCACATGCTCATTTTTGCTCACTTGCTCATTTTTACTTTCTTGTTCAGCTTTGCTCTCTTGCTCATTTTTGTTTAGTAACTCTTTTTTACTTATCAGATTTAAACTAATATGCAACGTATGGATTTTTTGTAGTCGTTGAAATGCTGTGCTCAGTGGTCTGTTTATGAACAGTCAATAAAGAGGCAATGAACAGTAAACAAGTGAGCAATTGAGCAATGAGCAGTAACCAGTGAGCAAGAGAACAATGAGCAGTAAACAAGTGAACAAGTGAGCAAGGAGCTGTAACCAGTGAGCAAGTGAGCAATGAACAGTGAACAAGTGAGCAAGTGGGCAATGAACAAGTGAGCAGAATGAGTGAGGTGACTCTTTTGAAAAAAAATCACAAGTGAACATGTTCACCCAAATGAGCAGTATTTACCCAACACTAGGATAAACCATGCCGCCGAAAGCTTCTTCATTTGGTTTATATTTCTTGTTTTTGTGCCATATAGTTGCTGCAAATTATAGCAAGCCTTCAGCAAAAAGCAATATGTTTTGTGAGACATCAATATACTTTTTAGATACATTTTTATGTTATAGCGGTGGTATTTGTTATCGAGCTCATCATTTTTTCTGGTATTTTTTATTTTAGACCTATAGATTTTGTCAATGATGCGTTAATTTTTCATTGAAAGTAACGTATAGTCGTCTTGCTCGCAAGCCCCTAAATGAATTCTTCAATGAATGAACATGAATGAACAACAAAAGAAATTAAAAAATGTCGAAATCTGCAATTATGGGAGTATGAAAGATTTTTTAATTGAAAGTGTGCAATGGAACGAATTTATATGGAACCATAAGAGACCATTATATAAGGTGAAGAACATTAGGCTGAACTTTTGGCACCAATTCATTCATTTACCAGTTCATTTTGACCACTAGACTTCTAAGACTATTGTAATACCATTTTATCTAATGAGAAATTAATATACGTTTAGTTACAATTTAATGCATTTCAGACGGTATTTTCTATCGAACCCCATAGCCTTTCACGTCAACAAGCAAACACGATGTGTTCAATTAGGCCCTAAAACCCGAATGCTAGACACCCGACGAGACTACCTTCTATAATTGTATCATGCAATAATGCATTAATGTTGTGTCATAGCCGCATCAATACATTAATTGTTAATTGAAAATGCCGTATAGTCGTCTTGCTCGCACTAAGGTAAACCCCTATTGCTCTCTAATTAATAAAGATTTTAATGTAGTCATAAGGCTATTAGAATATTCGAAAATATGTCATGCTTAGTTTCTTCGTACCTGCTTGCCAGGAAATGGAACTCCGGCGTACTGCGAGTTCATGGAGTCGGGCGTGTAGATCGAGTGATCCTGCACCTCCATGTGCAGCTGCTCGGACAGCTTCTGGGCCACGCTGCTATTGGGGTTCAGCTGGTTGCCGAGCATGTGGGCGGCCGTGTGCGTAATGATGGACGAACTGGCCCCCGCACTACCAGGAGTAGCCGTAGACGTGGCGACGGGCGTGGCTGGCGGCGTGGGTGTGCTGCTGCTGGCCGGATTGCTTGCACCATTCTGCAGTATGCGCACATCTTTGAGATCCTGTTGAAGGTTGCTGCTGGAAGCATTAGCTGCTGCGGTTGCTGCTGCTGCCGCTGCCGCTGCTGCTGCTGCTATCGTAGAGTCCTTTGCCTTGCGTCCACGTTTCCGGACATTTCCTGGCTGGGCTGCTGCCGCCGAAGCCAAAGTAGGAGCCGCTGCAGTCAGGGAACTAACTGCTGCCGTTGCCGTGTGCATGACGGATCCAGTCTCCGAGCCGGGCGAGCTGGGCGGTGAGTCCTTAATGGCGCTCACCGGCAGCATGGGCACATCCAACTGCACTTGACTCTCGTAAGTAAATTTCAGGCCGCCGCCACTGGCCATCGAACTGAGGGGGAGCTGGTTGCTGCTTAGCGTGACCAAGGCAGCGGTTGTCACAGCGGTTGGCAGGGCGGATGACGAGGAGCTAGTCTGGCTGGGATCGGGCGTTCTGTTGGAGGGTTTCGTCGAAGAAGGGGTAGGAGTGGTACTCGAATTAGTGAATTGCAAAATCTCAAGGTCTTCGTGTGGTTGACTCTGCGCTGACGACGCCGGCTGCTGCTGTATTTGCTGCTGCGACTGCTTAAAGCTAGTTGTGGAGTTGGGAGTTGCTGGGGGGGCTTGGCTGAGATTGGTGGGTTGAGGAGAGTTGGATCTAGCAGGGATGGCATACTGCTGCTGCTGCTGCTGATACAGCTGCGTCTGCTGGGCACGCAGCATTTTCTTGTTCAGGGGCTTGTTGGCTTGGCTGCCATTGGCGGTGCTGGTGCTGCTGCCCCGATAGTTGCCCGAAGCTGACATGTTTACCGGCGAGTCGGCAAGATTCACCACACCGCCAGTGGCGACGCCACTGGAGCCGCCACCGCTCGAGGAGGAGGTGGACGACGTTGAGGAGCAGGACGAGGAGGAGGGAGTCTGCTCGCCGTTGTGATTCGCATTGTTGCTGTTGCTATTGTTATTGTTTCGAGTACTGCGACTTGTTGCCGCTGCTGGCGGGGAGTCAATCGAGGACGAAGACAGCGATTGCAGCATCACCACTGGCGAGGAAACCACTGGAGGTGCCACAGTCCCTGTGGCTGGTGGCGGCGGCGGCGGTGTGGGCACCGTGCCACTGTAGTGGGGAGAGCTGTGGCGACTCTGCTTCTCGGCAGTGGTCGTTGTTGCCACTGCTGCCGGAGATGCAGTGGAAGCTCCATCACCCTTGCTGGCAGCAGCACCGCGCTTCTTGCCCGATCTCGAGGTGGCTTTGGGATTGGCGGATGTGGCCGAGGCACTGGCACTCGAGACGGAGGATGAGGAAGTGGAGGTAGTGGTAGAGGAGGAGGAGGGGGAGGCGGCAGTGGAGGAGGAGTGCAGAGCCTGTTGCTGCTGTTGGTGCGACTGTTGTTGCTGCTGTGACGTTTGCTGGTGATGATGGCTATTGTGGCTATTGTGGCTATTGTGGCTATTGTGGTGGGTGGTGTGGTGGTGTTGATGATGGTGGGCATGGTGGTGACTACTGCCACTCTCGCCGGAGCGCGATCTAAGTACGTGTGTTGAATGGGTATGGGTGTGGGTGTGGGCGTGGAGGGTTAGCATATATAGTATGGTGTGGAGGGAAGACATTAAGCAAACGGGAGAGAGAGAGACAAAGAGAAGAGTGTTTTTCTTTATAGATCGCTCAATTTGTTTTGATTATGATTCTCAACTTGGCTTGGACAAAAAAAAAAAAAAAACAAAAGCAAGTTGTCAAAGGAAATAAGGTGAATAAGGTAAAATGTTAATGACGGCATCTTAAGCCCACATGAGGTGAGTTGTGGTAAAAACCCAAAGGATATGAACTCTGCGAGTTCGGAAAGAATACAGCTTTCCATCTTTAGTCAAATCATAATAAACTAGTTATTAAAGGAACTAAGGTGAATAAGGTGAAATGTTCATGACGGCATCTTAAGCCCACATGAGGTGAGTTGTGGTGAAAACTCAAAGGATATCAACTCTGTGTGATCGGAGAGAATACAGCTTTGCATGTAATACAAAAAGCTTTGAGTCAAATCATAGGCCTTTTAAGGCCTGATAATTACCAAAGGAAGAGGAAAGAAAGCAAAACTTATTAACTTTATTCCTGCCGAAATAATACCCCTAAATTGCGGCTTAGGCTTTTTATAGAATGAAACAATAAAATTCCTAAATCCAAAACGAAACGAACAACTAACGGTACAACTGAAGCCTAACATTCTGTGTAAAAAATAACGTTTTTTGAATAACAAAACTACGCACGCACAGCAACAAAACAACAGGATCACACATTAAACAAAGGGTGTAAAAATATATATATGTACGTATGTATATGTTTATACGATCAAGTTCGTATACAAAATAAAAGCAGGAGCAAAGCACAGGCGTCGAATTTAGTCACCATCTTTAACCACACATACCTGCTGCGACGTGCCGGTGGCGCCTCCTGCTCCTGCAGCTGCTGCACCCGCGTTGTCTGCTTCTCGAAGCTGATCTTCAAGTTGCCGCTCTCTGTGGTGGTGGCAGTAAGGTTGCCACCGGTGGCGATTTGAGGGCCACTGGCAGAGATGATGGTGCCGCCGCTGTTGCCACTGACTAGGTTTCCGCCCAGGGCCGGCGAAGACTTGCCGCTTTGGTGCTGAATGACCGACGCAGAGCCACTGTTCGGACCACCGCTGGTTGCGCCGGTAAGAAACGCACCAGTTGCAGCTCCAGCTCCAGGTCCAATCCCACCCATCGACGGGAGGCTGCCATGCTGCTGCTGTTGCTGCTGCGATGGGGTCCCACTGCCCCGGGATGCTGCCACATGGGATTCTGAAAAAATAGTACATTTTTATGATTATTTTGTTTATTTAAATGTTTTATGGACATATGTTAGTTTAGTTTCCTCCGCAGAAGGAGTTTCTGAAAACTTACCACTGCTGGGATTTGTGGCACTGCTGCTGCTGCTGGCGGGCAGGCTGATTCCAGGTACATTCGCCGTGGACAGCGGCACAGAGACATACAAGCTGGGTGCATTGCCGCTGCTCCCGCTCGATGGCTGCTGGCTGCTGCCGCTCTCCTTGATGTTACTGCTGTTGTGCTTGTTGCTGCTACCGCCACCTCCTCCGCCACTTGCGGTGCTACTCGACTTGGTCGCCTCTGTCTTCGAATAGCTGCCGGTTCCGACAACGGGGGCTGCTCCACCACCCGCTGCCATTCCGCCGGAGCTGCTGCCGCTGCCCGCGGAGGCTGCAGCATTGCCGCTGCCGCTGCCGCCTGAGGTAATGCTGCCCGACACTGGAGAGGCTGTGGCTGTGGTCGCCGCCGTTGCATTCGCCGTCACCGCAATGGACGCACTTGTTGAGCTGGCCAGCGGTGCATTTACCTCTGCGGTGGCGGATGTTTGGTGGGTCGGCGGGCTGAGCTCGGTGCGTTGCTGCGGGCGAAAGGAACAGAGGCGGAAGTTCGAAATTAGTATGTGGGTACTTGGATTGTGATTCACACAAGTTACTATACTAGCACCAGCTGATAAAACCATAAATGCTTCGGGCCGATAAGCACTGTAAAGCCCGCAATTATCAACAAAAGTGGCTAGCTCAAGTTTATATTACGACTTTATGAAGTAGTTGGAAACTTATACACTTGTAAGTACTACTGTAGGTGAGTTGTTATACCCTGGCAGAGGGTATTATAATTTTGATCAGAAGTTTGCAACGCAGTGAAGGAAGCATCTCCGACCCCATAAAGTTTATATATTCTTGATCAGCATCACCAGCCGATTCGATCTAGCCATGTCCGTCTGTCCGTCTATCCGTCTGTTTGTCTGTCCGTTGCTACGGAAACTAGTCTGTCAGTTTTTGAGCTATCCGAATGAAACTTTGCAGATAGTTTTCTTTCTATTGCAGCTAGTATAAATATCGGAACGGCCGGAATCGGACAACTATATCTTCTAGCTGCCATAGGATAGGATAGATAGGGCCTAAATGTCATATTTTCGCTATTTTTACAGAAATTGGTCTCAGATTAAATATATGATTCTTTAAACTTAGTAAAGGGCGTTTTAATTTAAAACATAACCATAAATAAAAAATTTCATCCAAGTCTGACCACTATATCTTATAGCTGACATATGAACGATCGGTCCAACTTAGCCGCTTTTCATTGTTTTCAAGAATTTCGGATTAAAACGATATGTAAGACTCCTAATTTGTATTATCTGCAAGGGTATATAAACTTCTGCTTGCCGAAATTAGCTTTCTTTCCTGTTTTAAATAGAATTGGAATAGAAACACGTCAACGGATTAAATATATTTTGGGATGAGTTTGTTTTAAATAACAAAATGTATTATAATATTGCTGATTAAATTTAATCTGAGAAACATTAAAAATCTAATACAATAAATCAAAAATCTTTGATTGGTTTCTTTAAAAAGATAATGATTTAGTTCTTAGACCATAATTTTTCATTGCTATATTTTGAGACTTTTTTGTTGCTATCTTAATGTGGCCCCACCTTGAAAAGCCATTTGAGATTCATTTTTGTGAAAGACAAGAATTTATTGTTGTTTGAGGAATTTTAATCTCTTCTTATCAATAAAAGACAAAATATCAAATACTAGGAAGATAAGAAAGTTCTAGGTTTAACCTTAAGATGTGCATATAGTTTATTTTATTATTGTAAACTATTAATTATGCTGATAGATGCGCTTTATGGGACTATTTATGTCTTTCTACCAGTTCCAAAGCAAACTACTCACTGTACCATGTGTGGTAAATCTCATTGGAATAATCTTTGAAATTTAGGATAATATCATTAATTTTAATGACAAATGTTTAACCAGTAAGTCTTCCTCATCAGGTGTTTAGCAGCAGTGCTAATATGAAATTTTTTTTTAATTGTTGCACGAAATAAGCTTCGACCCACTGTAGTTGAAAAGATATCTGACTATTTTTTGGCATAGAGCCGAGCTTTGATGTATTTTTGTTTAAATATGCTTATAAGTCGAGTGTATACTCCCTTTGGGTCTGAAACATATCGCATAGTGCCGTGTTTGCTTCGCTTCTGATTTGCTTTTTAGCTCTGCGGTCATTAGCAACATCCGGTTGGATGGTGAGACATGTAAACACATGTTTACAACGCCATCAAAAGGCAAAAGAATAATAAACACACAAAAAAAAAGAAGAAAACACAATCCACAAGGCAGGCCAGCGCTTCGCTAACAGTGGCTTCGCTAACAGACTGTTAAATCACAGTGAGCCACTTTTTGCAGTTGTTGTTGGTGGTAGGAAAGAGCGATGAGAGAGAGAGAGCGTGTGGCGGAAAGAGGGATTCTCCGCTGCATGTGTTCCATTTAGATAAAACAAAAAAAAAACAAAGGCTGCACATTAATGCAACTCAAAAAGCTCTTATCGCTGATGTTGCTGCGCATCAACATAAAAAAAAAACCAACGGAAAACGCACATGAGTCAGAGCTTAACAAGAATGCAGCTGCAACAAATGTTGCTGCAATGCTGGGCGAGTTTTCACGTTGTGGTTGATTTTTTTTGTACTTTGTGGTTTCGGCTTAGCATGCATATGTATGCTGCCATATGCAGCCCATTCTATACATACATACAAATAAACATACATATGCACATACAAAAATTGTGTGGGGCAACAAATGTTACATGCACCGAGTGCACAAAAAAACAACAATAAAGAGAGCAAAGCCCACAGATTGGGAGAGAGCAGTGCCACAACAACAACAAGAACTCCGCTCAACTCAACCACCCGCTCTCTCACTCTCACTCTCTCTCTCTCTTTTCGTTTCCCCTTCTCAATCGGAGTTTTTTTGTTGTTTAATTTCGGGGTTGGGGGTGCAACAAACCACTCACACACACACAAAACACACATTGTAGTTCGGTCACGTAGACCGAAAACAGACCAAAAGAAAAACGTATGAATAGCGTTGCCACCTGATATTGTTTTTTCCCAATAGGAAATCCCGTTTGATTGGGATTCTCGAAGCCTGTTGCTTCGAAACATTCAAGATTTCACGAAAAGATGTCGCATTTCTTAAACCGAGCCTTTGACCACATGCCTCAGTAAATTGATACGTAGTTGATGGATTTTAAACTATTTGATTTGGTAAACAACAAACTTTAAAATTTAAAATCCCATGGATGAAAAGATACATGTATCTGGCACATACAAAATTTAAATATTGTAAATCTTTAAACATTTGTCTAGTCTTTCGATATTTCTATTAATTGTTTAATAAAAAGAGAAATTAAAAATTTTGGCGCAAATTACTGAGACCTTAAAAAGGTTTATATTTGTATAATATTTCAAAATTATTACGTCTCAATACCATCGACTTTCCATTAGTACTTCGACTCAAAAAAATAACTATACAATTTGTAAGTACAAGCTGAAAGAAAATCTAGCCGTTAGTTTAATCGAAAGATCATTTCGTAATGCCTTAATACTTTTCTCATATTCAAATAAATACAACCTATAAATGTTTTACTGTAACCCAGAGAATATTCTCGCGGGCTTCGAGTATTTTGTAATCGGAGCATTAGTTAATCCCTTTTCATGGTCAAGTCCTGCATGTTTTGTGGAAGCTTCCCGCTCTGGGTTTAACCCTCATTCTCTTATTACTTTTTGTTTTCCTGCAGGCCAGCTGCCGAAATGTGATTATCCTGTTGCTGCATTTAATGGCCTGAATCATGAGCTGGAATCAGGATAGCAAATAAAACAACCCCTAAGCTATACATACATACATAAATATATTTTTTTCACAACTTGAGCGTGCTTTGCATTTGGAAATCGCTTCCGCGGCACATTTCAATTTTATTTCCATTGTGCGACAAATTCAATTTAATAAAAGGAGAGCCAAGCCGAGACAGCCGGAAGTAAAATACCAACTATAAATATTATATTAGCGTGTCTGCGCTGCTATGTATATCTTTGTGCTCACTCCTACCCTTCGCGAGCACACAATGATGTGGGGGGAATGGTCACATAAAAAGGGTTGTCCTTGTCCCCTTTGCGGAGAGACTTTTGCAAAAATAAAAAATAAAATCATCCGAGCAAACAACAAGCCGTCGTCGTCAAATAAACGATCGAATTATTCAAATTGAATTGAACGTTATTTTCTGGCAAACAACAGGAGGAAGGAAGTGTCACTGGCTGTCGCTGGTAGAAAGCAAAATCAAAGAAAAGGAATTCCTCAGATTCCCTGAAAAAAGATTGAATTAAGGCTTAGACCGAAGCAAATGGAGAGGAATGCCTGGCAGAGGGGAAACTACTTACAAATACCTACTTAGCTATGAGATAATTGAGGGATCAAAGGAAATCAAGAATGGGATTTAGGCAAGTGCCTCTTGCTTGATTAGATAGGAAATGCTGATTAAGGAGATAATGCGATAACAATTTAACATTTAAATAATGTATATATTTGAGGGCTAAAAGTTAGAAAGTAGAAATGTGGGCTAACAATGGGAAAGCCTGAAATCGGATAAGTTTACAATAAATCGTTAAGCGGAAAACACATTAAATATTTCCACATTAGAACATTTGTTTTTATACAAAGCCCTCCTAGGATCCTAGAGAGATTCTGGAAATTATTCTGATTAGATTTCACTAGTTTCCCCATTCAATTCAGACCACTTTTTTAATACTTAGCTTACTACTGTCAATCTATGTATTTAATATGAAAAATATAATCAGTTTCAGGAATCTATTTTATAAATACATAATGTATGTATATTTAAATTTGAAGCCTTCTGTATTCAAAATGCAAGTCTCAAATTCATACTCGGTCGTTTCAAATAAATTTGAGAACTTCTGAGGTTTTCTCAACAAAGAGTGTACTTGGAGAACAAAAAACTTCGATATGATCTACCAAATCTCAGCTAAGAATCTAACCCGGTTTATAGAGAAAATTGTCCGAAGGCCAATATACAAAGGATATATGTATATACATACGTGAGCATTCTTCAAGACTTAATCTGCATTGAAGGGAAAACGAAGAAAAACAATGAATGTCAATTAAAATAACAATTAGAGCAAGAGTTGAGAGCGAGCGAAAAATGAAGAAAAAACAAGACGAGAGCAGCAAGGAAAGGTGAATAAAGACACAGATCCCGAGACAGGACAACGACTCAGGCTGGCTTACCTGGGAACCGAGCCCAGCAGCTGTATCGAGATCGAACCGAGGATCAATCAGCCGCCAGGAAGCAACAGCCAGCACAAGTACAAAAAAGTAAGGGTAGCTTTGGGGAAGGAGCTAAGAATAAGACAGCAAGGGAGCGAGGAAGATGTGTGCTCGGCAGCTGTCGTAAACTAGGAGCAAATGTGCCATGTTGATTGTATTGCACAAGGCCAGAAAAAAGCAGCGACCTGGCCCCGGCGCAGGACACAATGCGATATCCCAAGGATATGCCCAGGCAGCCGGCGAAACCGGCCTGCCTTTGGGATGTGTTTTTTTTTTTCAGTCTCTCGCAGGCTCTGTGAAAATAAAGGAGGAAAGGATAAGGCGAACAGCTGTCTGCCCGGAATCCACTCGACTGGCTGGCTATCCGAGTTGATCACGTAGTCCAGGCACGGAGCGAGAGCGTGGCTAGGACCGCCCTTAATGGCACTTACACTAATCAATAATCGAGTACCATGTGTCACAACTCTGATATATGCGTTTTAAGCCAATTGGAGCGAGAGTAAGGAGGAAGGAAGAAGGGAAACCCGGGGCAGGAGATGCGGGCGAGGGGCGGTGTCCGACATAATTGAAGGTGTCTTCACCCCCCTTAGCATTTCTTCTGTATTTTTTTTTTACCAGCCAGCATTCACGGCAGGTGGCTGCTCTCACCGCGCTGCAGGTGCATGTGTTGCACGTTGTGCGTTGCACGCCTAAAACGCTGAATGCAGTTAAATTATTGATGGAGTGTCAGGACCAAGATATGGGGGTTGCCTTGGAAATAAAGGACCCATAACGAGGGACGGAATTGCAGGGAATTTAAATAAGAATCCCAATGGCAGAATCAATACCTCGACTTCAGGGGAAACAAAGGAACGATTAATCACATAAGACAAGTAAACCCCTTGCGAAAGGATCAATTTCTTCAGCTATTTCTTAAACACAACAAAACACAATCGAATATCACGGTTGGATAACCTCTTGTTTTGCTTGATCTTTTGATAAATATTAGTTCTTTTAACTAAAATGCGTCTGATAGAGAAAGTAAGGAAATAAAATCTGTTGTTCAAGGCACCAAAATTTAGGATCGGAGTCCGACAGAGAACCCGCCCTTAAAGTCATGAGCAAAACAGGATATGCAAGCAAACTATTTCGCATGTGTATGTTTTGTTATTATAGTTAGCATGCGGTGATTGTAAGTTTTGCTTTGCCCTTCTGAGCAGGGACATAATATGAGGTTTTTTGAGTGAAGAAATGTTTCGAAAATTGGTTGGAATCAGGATTAATTTTGTATCAGGATTAATTTTTTTAGAACTACAAAAGGTTAACTGGGTAAATTATTAGATGTGTCTATGTTAATAATTTTTGTTATTTAGTTTTATATACAATAACCCTTTAAAAATGTATTACTCATAGACATCCCATTCCATAAACTATGAAATTTCTTGAAGAGCTGCACGTTTTCCTACAAATCTTTTTGGTTGACATGGAAGACAGCCTTCCAGGGAGTTCCTAAAATAGATTCTAGGGATTGGCGGGGACAGATGTTCAAATGCACGGATGCCTTTGGCGCCGTGTTTTCTGAATCAAGGGGCGAGTGTCTTGGCCAGAGAATGTCTCTTGTCGATAAGATGTCTTACCCCGGAAAGCAGGAAGCGTATTTTTAAATTGTGCGGATACGTGGTGGCGGCTCCTCCTACTCCTGCCCCGCCGACCGACGCTCCACCCCCCACCCCGCCCAAGTAGGAGGGCGACGCGGACGCGGAACCGCCGACGTACTCGATGGTTGCCGAGGGGGTGGTGCTGGCAGAGGAGGGCGACGACGAGGCGGAGGTCGAGTGCTGGCTGTTGTTCGGATGATGGTGGTGGTGCTGTTGCTGAAGATGGTGGTGGCCCGCCTCTCGATCTCGCTCCCGATCCCTCTCCCTGTCCCGGTGGCGACGGTGCTCGCGATGCTCCCGATCCCGGTGCTTGTGGTGGCGGTGCTCCTTGCCCTCCTTTGCCTCCCGCTCCCGTTTTTCGCGCTTCTTCTTTTTGTTCTTGCGATGCTCCTTGTACTCGGCCATGTCGATGTGGTTGTTGTTGCTCTCGGCGGACTCTGTCTCGGCGGTGGCCGCCATGCTGACCATGGTAGCGGTGAAGTCCACCAGAGCGGCACTACCCACTGTGGTGGCAGCCACAGCTACGGCAGGCGCCACGTCCATCGGCTGCGACTGGGACGTGTCCATTGTGTCCATCATCATCATTTTGGCCGTTGCCGCTCCTCCTACCGCGCCGCGTCCTCTCCCTCTTCGTCGCTGCTTAACTATTTGAGCGAGCGAGAGAGACAGGTTGCCTTTGGTTTTCGGGGCTCCCTCTCTACTTTGCTTTGTGCTCTGTAATTAACTGGACAGGCTCTCTTCTCTCTCTCCAGTTCTTCAGTCTTCAGCTCTTGGTTTTGATTCTTCTTCAGTAGCTTTTAGCTTTTGTTGTTGTATCGTGTTTTCATTATTATTATTTCTGTCTTTTGTATTCACTCACTCGCAAGCACACACACACACGAACACAATCACAAAATCACAGCGCATACGTGAGAACCACCTCCGCCTCCGCTGCTCTTTCTCTCTATCCACACCGTTTCAGTTGTTGTTGTTGTTGGGGTGAATAACTTGCGTGGCGGCGACTCTCTCCCTCTCTATCTCTCACTTCTGCTCCTCGCGTTCTCTCTCGCGCACAGTCGACGTTTAAACTTTTTTACCAAAAATTAATTTCTTTTAAATGAAAACCTTGCGTATTTGGCCTTTACACATGTGAGAGAACTACGGGGCCACGTGAATATTTGTTTTCCACTGACTTCCGCCACATAAAACAGATTTGATTTTCGGGGTTTCCACACAGTAAACAAAACATTTAACCGAAAATCAACAAATTATCCACTGTAATTCCACGGAGGCACGGAGGCTGCAGCGCCGGCGGTGCTGCATGGGACGGACTTGACTTCGAGTTTTTCTTTCAGTGGTTTTCGACGTCATCCGTCGTGTAACGGCTGCTTGAAAAAAAATTTTGAAACTCGTTCTCAGCTGCTCACTTCTTATATACGGCTGCCGTCCACCAGAGGGAGGCTTTCCTCGGCAGCGAAAGAGTGCTCTGCTCGGACTAACAGAAAACTCTGTTAAGATGAGAACCGTACTCCCGCTGACTTTCATCCTAACAGAACTGCTAATCGGAATTTGCGCCAGCTATGCTCCTAATTGGAAATCCTTTTTGCCTCTCGCCCAATCTTTCTTCATCTGCTTTTCTTTTGATAAAAAACATTTTTATTCCTTAAAGTGTTGACATATTATAAGTAACATATTATTATTCAAGATCAGTCCTTAGCTCTTTATATATCTGCTTGTTCTTCGGTCAGTTCCTGTGCAACGCCCAGGATTTCAAAAAGGATTTCCATTTAACATAATGCTGCGGGAACTTCGATTAGCAGTTATGTTACGTGAGAGTCAGCGGGAGAGCGGCTGTTAGCTAGAGCTCTCTACCTTGTTCTCTGCTTCTCACCAGCCACTGCACTTCACGGCAGAGAGAGAGAGAGAGAGAGCTGCGTTGCATTGTTGTTGGATTGGCAGCCGGTTTTCCGTGGAGGGATTATTGAGACGTCTGTATGTATTGTAGTCGGGGGCGTAGGCAGAAATTCATAAAGGGGGTCTTACGTATTGGGCAGTGGTTTTCCGATAGATCTTATTTTCAAAAATTTTGTGACCTTGTAACATTATTTATTTATCTTCTTATATTAGAACTAGCAAAAAAATTATAGGGAATTTAAAGGCCCATCTACAAAAACTAGTAGTCTTTTCACATTAAAAAAAAAAAAGGTTTTCATTTAACTTATCGATGAATCAAGCTTAAAATTGGTGATATCACCCCTCAGGCGTGCGCCACTGATTGTTGTTGTGCCTGCGTTAGTGTGTGTACGCCTTATGTCTGCACGTTGGCCAGACACACACTCATACACGCACCGGTGTGCAGACGGTAAAAAAACACAAGAACACACGGCGACAGCATAAAAATAAACATACAGACGTACAGACATTGTACACATATCAAAAGGTGGAGTAGCAAACGGAGGCACAAGAGTTAACTGGAAAAAGGTTACCCAGCGAGCATTTGGATATGGCATAAATATACCTGGCGACAATTAGCAAGGTGCGAATATATGCAAGTCTAACTGTTAAAGATGTTTCCTGTGCAGCAACAGAACTCATAAAAGTGAATCTACACACACTGCACTCTCCCACTCTCTCGCCCTCTCTCTCGCGCAACAAATACAGATTCAGATTCAAACGAATGCAGCTAATGTCGTAATGCTGTTGATGTAATAAAAAAATGAGAGGAGCACCAGCAGCAGCAACCAAACTGTTATCAACTGAAATGACCAGGAAGAGCAGCGATGACTAAAGAAAAGCTTAGCAAAACAGAAATGTGTCAAAGAACAATCAATTAAGGGAGACTGACCAAAAAAAAAAAATAAAGCTAAATCTAAAACATCAGGACTTTGGTGGACCCGAGAAGTACCTGTTATTCGATGACTACAATAGTCTGTCTTTGCTTTTTACGAGGCTGCTTGGGTTATCAAACACACCGTAAATCACCAACTAAGTATAGGGTTTGTTTTTATGAGACTTTTCAAATAAATTTCACGACTTTTTAATTTCTTAGACAAAAGGAACATCAGGAACAGCGTGACCGTTTATGGTATTTTTTACAATGTAAAAAACGCTCTCGCTGTCCATAAACGCATTATTTTGTTAAAAATGTAACTTTATTTAGTTCGGCACCGTGCTAGTGATAAAATTAAATAAAATTCTGAACACAATAGTTCATTTATGGACAGCGAGAGCGGTTTTTACATTGTAAAATATACCATAAACGGTCACCCTGATCAGGAATCCCAAAAATACCAGTCTTGTAATAGGGGGTATCAAGATGATTTATAAATGCTTTCAGTAAATACATTTTAACTTAAAATTATTTTGATGATAAATACATATATTATATATCATTTGTATTTCAAAAATAATTATTTACCAAAAGATACATATGTATTTATACCTAAGATCTTGACCCCGACTGTAATTTAACTGTTCCCACGTTGCCTATGAACACTCTCAGTACTCCGAGAGAGGGAGCTACTAGATGAGGCCAAAGTAGTGAGAGAGCGGCGCAACATAAAAACAAGTAGGAAAGCTACAGTCGAGTGTGACCGACTGTGAAATACCCGGTACCCAAAAAAATTGTGACAAATCAAGTCAAATGTGGCTAGAAACATGTTGATCAACACCCAAAAAAGACAAATGTTGATGGGAATTTTTAGAAAACGTCTGCACAAACCTATCTAGGTATTTATTTAATTAATTGTATACATTTTTTTGTGATTTTCGGGGGCGGAAGTGGGCGAGGCCAAATTTAAAAACATGTCAGACGGACATGGCTAAATCGACTCGGTTGGTGTTACTGATCAATATTATATATACTTTATGGGGTCGGAGATGCCTCCTTCTGCTTGTTACATACATTTTTGGTTTGCAAAAACCCTATGTACCCTATGCGTACCGGGTATAACAACATTTATGCAACGCCTGTAAACAACAGAGAGAGGGAGAGAGAGAGAGAGAGAGAGAGAGAGAGAGAGGGCGGTAGTTAGATAGAAGGCTGTGGGGGTGGGGGTGGCGATTGCTGCATGCAGGTTAATTCTACTCTCATCGCTGCTGTTGCAATTGTTGTTGTAGTTGCCAGACAGACGATTGAAGAAGACAAAACAGGAAAATGAAAAATAATTGAATTGTAAGGCACTGTTTACAGGAGAAGGAGCAAAATAGAGAGCGAGAGAGAGGTGAATTACCACCGCAGACGTTTGCAATTGGCAATAAATAAAACAAGTTGGAGAAGCAGGAGATTGTGCAGCTGGAGAAGCGCAAGAGCGAAAAGAAGAGCGAGCATAATTTGCGATGCAAATAAACGGGGAATGCGCAAAGCCCCAAAAAAGCATGATGTAGGAAAAACAAAAATGAACGTTAAGTGGCATTTACCTGGCGACGGCAGCAACGGATAGAGGGGGGTGCCTGCCTTGGGACAGGTGAACGTGCCTGTTTTACAAAACAAACAAAAATCCAGCAAGAGCCCAGACCAAGGGGGAGGTTGGGGCAGTGGCCACAAATGTTGCCGTTGCAACATCGCGACCGTAATCAAATCACAAGAAGGTGCCGCCGTCTTCGTCGCCAGCGGAAAAAATTAATTTTTTTTACAGTTCAATTTTCCATTATTACAAAGGTCGGTTTGCCCCAAACCTAGTTCTAAAACGTTTTTATTAAATCAAAAATATATATATGCATAAACACTTCTTTGGAAAAATTCAGCTTTATAAACATTTATTTTAATTATAGATATTCTGGGTTCATTGGGTCCAAAAGTATGCCACAAAATGTACACGACATTTAGGACCTTACCTTAATTTATTGGAACCCTGTCAATGTATTTCAAAACCCTAAATAATTCCTTGGCACAAGGATTTGGTTAGCTTGACCGACCTGCTAAGAGTCGACTCTTAGTCTTAACAGCGTTATTTCCCGGTGCTGTTGACAGCGTTTCTTTGTCATTGCGGCCAGAAAATTGGCTCTCTTAATTAACAGACCCTCGTAGAACGTAAAGCATCTCTAAGCATTAATTAGTGCAATCCCAGGGCTCAGACAGGTGATGATGCTCTGAAGTCCCTACGATGACGGGTCGTTCAACCCATTAGAGATATTGAAAAACAAAAACTTTGAAAAGGGTTTTTCCCAGCACTCAAGGCATTAAAGGAATTGGGCAAATATTGAGCCAGGCAACGTTTTTGACTTTGCACACGCCACTAAGCAAACCCATTTCGCAAGCACTGTTGACGCTGTTGAGGGTAAGTTCGAGTGTTTAAAAAATCAAATTATGAGAGAAAACGAGAAAGAAAGCTAGCTTCGGTAAACCGAAGTTTATATACCCTTGCAGTCAGCAATTTGATCATTGAAATTCGATCCATTTTGGTAATGTAAGAAAAATGTCAAATTATGTAAATTTTGTAAATTTTACATTTTACATGTAGAATTTTACATTTTCATATAAATCGACCGATCCCTTCTATGGCAGCTATATGATATAGTTGTCCGATCTTAATGAAATTAAAACCGTAATTCTAGAACTATAAAAAACGACTATATCTCGAAATTTATAGAAATTCGTTGAAAAACAGAGAAATTAAAAATTTTTGTACATTAATTTCGCCATCATTCCTATGGCAGCTATAGGATATAGTGGTCCGATTTCGGCCGTTCCGACATATATACTGCGTGCTAAAGAAATAAGACTATGCTGAAAATTTCAGCCCGATAGCTCAAAAACTGAGAGACTAGTTCGCGTAGAAACCGACAGACAGACAGACAGACAGACGGACAGACAGACGGACAGACAGACGGACAGACAGACAGACGGACATGGCTAGATCGACTCGGCTGGTGATGCTGATCAAGAATATATATACTTTATGGGGTCTGAGATGCCTCCTTCACTGCGTTGCAAATATCATGGCAAAATTATAATACCCTCTGCAAGGGTATAAAAATGTCAACAGCCAAATATTTGCTCAAGTGTCAGTTTGAGAGGACAGACAGGGTTGCCAGACCGTGGGAGTATTAAATTCGGGGTAGGTTAGCAGCAACATAGCTAAAATAACCGATAAAATGAAACCGCTCAAGAGAAATTATAACTAGCTGAAGTAACTGTCAATAAATAATCAAAATTACAGCTTTATCTCGCGCTTTAGCGCCCCAAAATTCTATCCGAAAGCTGTAAATGCCTTCTCCCATTCTACATAACAAATGTAATCTAATTAATAACAGTCGAGTATACATACGCGTTAACAGCTCTGTAACTGTACTCAAAGATCAATGTTGCGACTTGACCAAGAGTCAGGGCCATAAAACGCAATAACGGGACACGTGTCGTTACCCATGAATATGCCAAATTCAGGCAACACGCGACCCGACCCGGGGATTCAATATAAACGCAACGACAACCCACCCGCGCCCAAACAAGGTGTTGTTGCCTCGGGTGACCGGCTTTCGGGCTTTCCCGGTAAAAGGAACTCGCTAAATTAATTGCCCCAGGAAAACGCGTATTTGTCGAAATGATTTTTATGGTTATTTAAAAGGAAGGAGGCGAGAGATCATAAAATAAACCCTCACACGGTACCGGCACCACCGTAAGGAACAGCCCTTCTATTGTACTCACATGGAGTGGCTTCTAGCACGTGTAATTCCCAGTTTTTTCTCGACTTCTGACAACCGCTCATAATCGGCACAGTACACAGCGGACGAGGGGAACAAAAATGATAAATAATCATTATCAGTGGGAATCACTGGCGAGTTACCAAGGTCCTTTCTAAGGTTGAGATTCCACTCAATATTCGTAGGACTAAAGGTGTTTTTTGTGGGCTACTTTTCTGTTATTAATAAAAATAAAGCAGAGTATAGAATGAATTAGAAACCTCTATTTTAACTTAGTATCAAGTATTTTTTATGCGAGGATTGCTTTTTTTCATCTTCTGACAACCGCTCATAATCGACACAGTCAAGAGGAACACAGAAATTATGAATAATCACCACCCCATCAGCGGCCTCAGCGGGGAAACTTTCCGCCATTTCAAGCAATGCAGTGTGTCCACACCACCGTTGTTGGGCCATCAGCATGAGGTCCTTCCGCTTGATTCCCGACCTCTTATTCTTCTCGGTTCCCAACCTAACCCCCGCGGCTAGACTCAAAATTTTGTGGCTAAGCTAAAACACAGCAGTGAGCCATCCATTCAGAGTTACAAACACGCTTCCGTTTCGATGCGGTTTAGGACGTTATAAGCCCCGCGAATTATGGTGACACTTTTTTAACTTGAAATCAATAGCGCGGCCTGGTAACTACACGCCGAAATCATTTCATTTGGTTGCACTGTGTGTAGTTTCCTTATTTAATCAATCAACCTCATTTTCTGTAGTAACATAAACAACAAACCCCTGGAAAACCTTGCACTCGTCTTCCGCGATCTAAAAATCAACACGATCGACCGCATATGGTCTATATCTTCCATAATCATGTTCTCAATGCAATAATACATAAATCTATTCGCACCATTGAACCATTGGCAGTAGTTAAACCTTAATCACACACTAAAAGAGTCATATGCAATAAAATATATATTATATTAAGTATATTTAGATATCAACAATATTTTTATTGTTGTTGTTCGTTCAGAAATTCGTGTGTCATATGCGAAACAATTTCAAAAACGAATCACTCGAAAATAGACGCTGACTATGAAGGTCTATAAATATTCGGGCCAATGCGAAAACCAAAACTAACATACAACACACCTGGCTGAAGGCGTTTTATTTAATATTTATCGGCGGACGAAAAAGAAAATATTGAAACAAACAAAAAACCAAATTTATTTATTTAGTTTTCGCGAAACCCCATGGCAACGTATTTTCGTATTTTCGTGGTCAACGTCACGGAGCGTGTTGAGAGACTGTTTTGGATGATGCCAAGGAATTTATAGAAATGTGAATAATGTTGACACAAGTGGGTGCAGGGAGGCGTCAGGTGTCTTAGTTCCTAAGTGCCCGACATTGTTGCCTGGGTAAGGTGCCCAAGAATGCATTAGGAACGATCTTGCTCACAACCACCAGTACTTGTACTTCCCATTCTTTCCAAAAATAATTACCTTGAGTTATTATACAACTTTATCAGCCAGGCATGAGCACGTGTTATAAACATTAAAAGAACTATAGGTAAAGGATATGGGATAAACAATGTGTTTTCTCTTAAACGCTTCTCTTGAGTGAAAGAGTGCTGTTCGAGTGCGGCGTGAAAAGCTTTTGGTCAGCTGTGTCATATTTATATTTAGAAAATCATTTGGATAGACGGTTATGGAACATTTTGAATCGTTTTTCTCGAGCGATCTAGCCGAGAACTTTCTGTGTTCTGTGTGTGCATGCATATATGTTGAGCAATTATATTTTCACAGTGTTTGTCGGTCGAAAGGTCTATATATAGCGCAGATGAAGTGGCTCAATCCTAGCCATATCACCCCGCGAAACCGGACCGACCTGAACCCACCCACCAGGTAGCCATTCGCACCTGGCAGGCAATGCAGCCATCCATCTAGATTCTATGGTATGCGCACCCAATTAAATCAATTAAAACTACGAAAAAACCATTTCGAAATCGTTTTGTTTTCATGGAACCCACTGGGGCATATATTATATTATTGGATGTTATGCGTGTATGTAGGCTGATATATCATATTTTGTATATCCGAATCAGAATGCAAGCAAGATTAGAGAGTGATGAGAAATATCGTTATAAATAATCAAGAGTTTCGTAGGTATATAAATCGTAAGAACTAAGTCAGCTAAGAGTATACAACATCATATATCATAGTTCATCGCGTACAAAGTACATATAATTTGTCAAAATCTGCGCACACAGTATGCTTCTTGGGTTTTGGTCGGTTTGGAGCATTAAGACATACTTGGCCCTGGTCATCGAAAATAAATAGTGATAAAAAAGTAAGTATAAACGACTTTGGCTCGCAGTAGTTTGCTTCGATTCCTTCCTTAATTCCAGCTGCCGCTTCTTGCGGTGACTGTACCTGCCAGAAAGTTATTGCCTTTGTGGGGACTGTACCTTTCTCGTTGTTCAAGTCGTTAGTCGTTTAAGAAGTTAAAGTCGTTAGTCTTTGTTGTTCGATGGTTAGTTTCGCTTTCGCTTTGAGTCGTAAGTTCTTTTGGTTTCAGTTATAAGTTTTAATTTTTTTTATTTGTTCTTTTTTTTTTTGTTTCCATATTAAGCTTATATTCTCACATAACCTAAAGAAAAGTGGTTTTCGTTGATCAAAAATCGTTGGAAGCAAACGAAGACTAAGTTAGCTAATTTCTGGGATAGTTAGTGTTAAAACAGATAGGTCATTAGACAGAAGTATCGGAACGGTTCACAGACATGGATGTGGGGTTCGAATAGGTGTAAATATAGGTAAACTCGTTTAGAACGTTGTCAAAGCGCCCGCGCCCAGACCGTAGCCCACACCCTTGGGCCCAAAGTTGCGGCCATAGCAGGCCCGGCAGTAGATGTCGCCGTCGGGGCCGTCGTTGAGGTTCGTCGAGTCCAGCGATTTCCGGCAGTCCGAGCAGTAGAAGCATCTCTTGTGCCAAATCCGGGTCTTGCTGATCATCTGCTCGGCGGCGAAGACGGCGTATCCGCAGCGGGGACATCCGCCGGATGTCTTGGGTCCGGCCAGCGGACGGCCATCGGGGAATTGGATGGTGCTCTCGCCACTGGTGGACACCAGAGTGGGGGCATGGCCATAGCCAAAGCCCTTGGGTCCGAACAGCTTGCCGTAGCAGCCGCGGCAGTGGATGTCGCCATCGGGTCCGTCGCAGGCCAGCATCGAGTCGAGCGGCCGGTGGCAGTCGGTGCAGTTGTAGCACTTCTTGTGCCACACCTTGCCCTTGGACAGCTGCTGCTCGGCGGCAAACACGGCTCCACCGCACCTGGGGCAACCCTCGCCTTCGCGCGCCTTAATCGACGTGGTGTCCGGGTTGTAGAACGGCCTGTTGGCGCTGATCTGATCCTCGGTCAGGCCGTCCGTCTGCAGGAAACCGGAGCCGCAGGCGAAGCCATATCCGTGGGGACCCCACTTCTTGCCATAGCAAGTGCGGCAGTAAACGTCGCCATCGGGGCCATCACTGGCATTGATCGAGTCCAGCGTCTTGTGGCAATCCTTGCAGTTGAAGCACTTCTTGTGCCACTCACGGCCCTTGGACAGCTTCTGCTCGGCGGCGTAGACCATGCCACCGCAGCGGGGGCAGCCCTCGCCGGGACGAGCCTGGATCTTGTCCACATCGATGGCGGCACGGATCTGCGGGGCTCCGTCGTCGTGGGCATAGCAATCGGACTGCAGGGCACCGCCACCCTGACCATAGCCATAGCCCTTGGGACCAAACTTCTTGGCGTAGCAGCCCTTGCAGTAGATGTTCTTATCGGGGGCCTCGCAGCACAGGATCGAGTCCAGACCCTTCTTGCAGGTGCCGCACTTGAAGCACTCCTTGTGCCAGCCGCGTCCGCGAGCCAGCATCTGTTCGGCGGCGTATACATAGCCGCCGCACCTGGGGCAGCCCTCGCCCTCCGGGGCACGGGCAATGGCACGGGGCTCTAAGCGGGCGCCATTCCTCACCGACGGCACATCGCCGTTTTCGCGCAGGAACTGTGACCCATTGTCCATGGAGAGGGTGCCGGCACCGGTGCCGAAGCCATAGCCCTTGGGGCCGAACTTCCTGCCGTGGCACGTCTTGCAGTACAGCTCGCGCTCGTGCTCTGTGCAGTTGGTGGAGTCCAGCGATTTGTTGCACATGCCGCACTTGAAGCAGTTCTTGTGGAATACATAGCCGCCGGCCAGACGCTCCTCCGCGGCATAGACGCTCTTGCCGCAGCGCGGACACTTGGGGGCCTCGATCGGTTGGAAGGAAGGCATTTTATGTAATTTATGTGTTTCGGTTTCGCTATCGAAATGATCTATGCTCGAGTACAATTACTATTATACTTATTGTGTTTATTATCTGAAAGTGCAGAAAGAGAACACACATAGAGTCGATGGGATCGAGCGAGGGGATTGATGGGTGGCGAGAAGCGATGATGTCGTGATGAGGCAGCGATAGATGAATGAGGTAAGCACCTGCCACATCTAAAAATGAAAATCGCACAATCTATGGGGTGTCTGCTAAGTACTTGAAAGCATGATCTAAATATGTTCAATTCAATCAAGTAGCTCATTGTCTAAAGTCGATATTTCCTTTTCTATACCAAACAGCTAATGGTTTTAGCTATTTGTTTGGGATAAACATGCTATAGCGCATAAGGGTGCATTTAATGCTCTAGAAGGAACTCTGAAATGTATTTTGTGGAAATAAAGACTCCCTAATATTTGCTAGCATCGGTTTGTTAAATCAAGAATGGTATAATCCTCTGGGACTCGCCTTGTTTTATATCAAGGTTTGATTTGCTTGGAGTTTTGTTATTTTTGAAAATATTTGGTACATGTACTAAAAATTCTAATTAAAAAATGGGACAAATCTAATTTGCATTATATAGAGATCATCTATCAAAAGCCTTACCAAACAGCTAATGGATCTAGCTATGTTCCAAGCTTTGGCTTTTAAAGAATATTTGTTTGGGATGAATGTGCTATGGCGCATAAGATGCTGTTAAAGCTCTTGAAAGGACTCTGAAATATATTTTGTGGCAATAAGGACTCGCTTAAGTTTGCAAGCATCGTTTTGTTAAGTCAACAATTTTATAATCCTCCGGGATTAACCTTGTTTTAGAACAAGGTGAATATTTAGTACATTTGCCAAAACTTGCTCACCTAAGGTTGTTCAGATTCTGATTGAAAATGGAAAAAAATATATTTGCATTATGCTGAGATCTTCTATCAACGGTCTTATCTGTCAGTCGAAACGTCATCGCCTGTGCGCTAGAAAATTATCCAACCGGGCGTATACGTAATACACATATACAAGATTCTTGTGTTAATGATCAGCGAGAAAATGAACAGTTTTCTCACAACAAAAAAATTCAGAAGGAATGCTTTCGGATCACACAGAAAAACAGAGGAAAACATGAGCAATAAATGTGTATCTATTCAGAATTCTATATTCTGTACAAAAATAACACAGACAGGTAGAAACACACAAAAAATGACCGCCACTACGACAGATATATATATATATATACAAATCTGGGGTGGACTCAAAGCTGAGTCAGCGCTAGAGGATCATCCCTGGCTGCTCAACTGGCTTTCTAGCTATTTAGCGCTTGCGATGGATATTAGTCAGGTGGGCGCGGAAAATCGGTTAATCTTCGCCAAGCAGGGCCTGGGGTATATAGATACACCTACAACGGAACCTACAACGCACTGAAACCACACACGGAAACGCCGACTACTGAACTGGAAGATTGCTCAAAGCAAACTAATCTATATAATTGTGAGTGCACACGGCACGGCACGCCGCTGCCACTGAGTTTTTCTCGAGAGAAACTTTCCTCGAGAAACTTTAGATGTACGGCAACACGGAGCAGAGCAGTTCGCCTTCGTTTCATTTCAGTTTTCATCTAATATCGCCAGAGAGTGGGATGGAAATATTATGATGGTATTGGTCGTCGAGCCTGCGGTTTTTCAATTTTTTTCGTTTCTCGGTTCGAGAAAAGTTTTTCGTTTCACACTTTTCGCTTGCTTCTTCTTGTGTTTTTTATGTTCGCTAACTTTTTTAGGGGAAAATGTTGTGTGAAAATGTTCTTCCCTGGGGGAGCGCAGCATCACACAAGGCAAGATCGTAAAGTTGTGGTGCACTATCGGCAGGAATACGGATACCTCATCAAAGAGACAATCATCTGGAAATTTGTTTATATATTTCCGAGAATATTCAATATGCATTTTAGACTTTAATCATTTAATTCAAATTGCTTTTAACTGCCAAAAGTCTCAGTAGTTTAATATTGATTCGGAATTGGTTAAGGTTTTGCCTCAGCTAAAGCTTAAATTATAGATTATAAATTCTGTATTGTAATGTGAAATTAATATGTTTCGTTGTAATAAAAATTATATGGTGAAAGGCTTTTTGTCTTTTCAGTTATAACTTCTTCCAATTATTCAGTTTTTTATGAACTTCTAGAATTGAAAAAGTGTTTAACCACTGTGAGGCGTTAAGAAACAACTCCTCCCAGAAAATTTCAATTTTTTCATTGAGTCAAACAGCTGCTGAAAAGCGCTTCCACTAAAAAACCGAAATCTATAAATACGACTGTGTGTGGGAAAAGTTGCTTCCTCTGTGGAGCCATACATTCCTCCGTCTCTCGTTTTGTGGGTCAAATTATGGACCAAATTACACACGGAAATTCTAAAATTAAACGGACGCTTGACAAAACTTCATATGTGTAGTTTCAGTTTCACTTTGGGGCAGTCTTTAACCGATATATTTTGCAGGCAGGCGAGTTCACAACACTAAGTTATGGAATTATTGCATTATATGTGATGGCTGATGGAGTCCTTTTTTATGTAGATATTTACTTTTCGTTCGTAATAATAATATTTTCGGAAGAGAAAAATTCTTAATTTAAGTTTTAGCTTCGATTAACAACGATTTTCGACTGATCGTCGCGCCGCAAAAATTTTGTCAAGCGCTTTCGAGTCATTGTCTGCACACGGCACGACGGTAAGCGACGATGTCGCTAGAGACACGAAACGCTAGGGATGACGATGACTATATCAACAATAAATACATATGTTATATATGTACATTAGCGACCCGAACAACAAGCCCAACACAAATCACACAAATATCTGCTGGCCGCTCCCGCCGCCTATCTATATGAATCATTTTAATAAATTTTCATATGCAAGAGGATTCTTTCTGCTGAATATTCCAGGTGGAGAAAAACCTCATGACAGGGCAAAAAAAAAATGGATCAACAACATGGTTCAACTGTCTGTCTGTCCTCTGGTACATCCCACGGCAGCCACTTCAACAACATCAATAAATTAACATGCGCATTTGCATTTAATTAAAATTCGATCATATTTTACCATGCATTTTTGGGGTTCAAAAGAAAATTAATGGGGCATTGGGCAGGCAGACATCATTGGGCATCAATCAAATCAGCAAAATAGAACATAGACAAGGTGAGGATGGCCTTAATCGAACGATAGACACCCAGTTCCACTTGGACATAGAAACTATATTTGACGAATAACTAGAGGAAATAAAATCACTGGGATTTCGTGTCCAAATCTACAAAATGTTACAGAGTAAAATCAAACAATTACTCAAACATTTTATTGCCTACTTCTTGACACCCCTTTACGAGATTTCAAAGCTCTGATTTCTGTATCATCCCCTATAAATGGGTAATTCAATTAATCGGGGATGCCACAGAAATCACAAGGGCTTCGCAATCATTTTAAACGGTGTCTAAAAGTATGCAATAAAATGTTTGAGGTTTTCAATTTAATGAAAATTTGTTAATTTTTACAATGACACATTTTGTAGCATACTTCTTGACATATTTTTAAGTGATTTTAAAACGTCAGTGTTTTCTGTACCACCCCCTATTATGAGTGATTGGACAAAACTTTCAAACCTAACGATTTGTTGCCTCAATAACTCCCAACTAAGCCTATTGGTAAGCCAACTTATATTATTAACCTAACGCATATAATGTCAAAAATGTTGTGGTTCCTGTTGTCGGAATATAGTTATTTGTTAAACAAATAGTTCGTCTCTTCAGGGGTATGACTAAATAAAACGAAATTATTTTTGGGACCCAAAGGGTGTACGTGGAACACCTTATGTATAAGTACACAAAAAAAAAAAAACAGGAGTTTAACCTTTCTACGCGTTTTCTTAAGAATATACTTAAGCAGTAAAACGAGTTTAGTGAAGACTTCATAATACTTATAAGTATAGTTTCTATACTCTGTAGTTCTAATGTGTTATTGAGTATTATTTTTAGCTGGATTTAGTGCTTTTTTGTTTGTCGCGTTATAGTGATCAGTCAGATCATTTTTATACTTTTATATTATCAAATTAATCTTTTTAAATATTCAAGAGTACATAGTGTCAATAGTGTAGTTTCTATGACGATGTTTTTTTTTTTTTTTTTTTGAGTGTACGCTTTGGAAAGAGAAACATGTTTACAAAATTTTGTTAAACATTTTTACCATGCATTTCAGAATGTAATTGCATTTTCTTTTACGTATAAATTTGATCAGAGAACTTGGCAAGGCGTCTGCGTTTAAAACTTTTGAATTTTGAGTAAAACGAATATATACATAGCCCTATTTAAAAACCTCTTCTGCCCGTCTCACTCTGTTGGTTATAGTTCTAAGAAGGAACAACAACAAAATACGTGTAAGAGATAATGGGGGGCCATCACTCAAACATAGCAACATTGTATTCAACAGAGAAGAGATGAAATATCTCAAGAGAACCCGGAAATATTGCTCAAGATGCATACGGTTTGGGCACTCTTTTCTGTACGGTCGGTAGGATCTTAAATTGTTTATCAGTCTACTTATAACTAATAAGTTCCCCAAGGATAAACAGTTTATGGTGCAACTTACCCTCTTTGAACTCTTCTCAATTTCCTTCTCAAAGTCTGTTAATGGCGTTAGGGTCACATGTACGTCCTTGATAATATCCCGAAAAGAGCTGCAAGAACAAATAATTAGGATTGTAATTTGGAGATCTAGGAGATATTTCGTAATAATTTTGTAAAAAAAAGAGGTCTCATACTGGGTTAATTGATTAGTACTATTTATCTACAATTTATCGAAAGGTTTTTTACTAAAATCAAATTACGAAAAATTATTTAGATGGCGCTTGGTTTCCCATTGTACACTAATCGTTATTTTTAGTCTTAATAAAATGCATGATTCAATGAGAAATCAAGGCCACCACTCACTAAAAACTAATAGATTACTAAATACAGATGTATGAATTTGGAAAATTTGGTAAAAAGACCTTTTCTTCGCGTTTCTCGATCCCCACCTATTGTTATCGTCCAGAGCGGCGCCAGCGACGGATATACCGCCGCTGCCGCCACCACTGGACTTGGCCGAGTCTGCTTTTCTCTTTTTTGTTGTCGAGGAATTCGATGTGCTGCCCGAAGATAGGCTCGTTGTCGAGGGAGAGCTGCCCTTGCCGGTGGTGCTCAGATTGCTGGCAACTGCATTGGAGGATGTCGCAGCCCCCATGACCAGGGCCATAGCTCCGGCCGACTGATTGCTTGCCGACGAACCTGCGCCGGGCAAAGTAGGGTCTCTCTCTGAATTCAAGTTATTGCCAGAGGAATCGTTCAGTCCGGAGCTTGTGTTGTTGCTGCTGCTTGTGAGGTTACTGGACAATTGTATTTTGCCGGTTGTGCCTGTGCTGTCACTTCCGCCTGGGTTTGTTAGGCTCAGATTCTGGGCTTGATTCGAGTGCTCATGGCTTGTTGTGGTGGGAGCTGAGCTAGCAGCTGAGCTTGTTACATGCGATGTCGCAGCTCCACTTATCCCGCTTATTGTCGTTGACGTGGACGAAATGGTTGGCTGCGCGCTGCTGGTGCTGCTGCTGGTTGTGCCGGGCTGCGTTTGAATTGAGTCCTTGGCTTTCGATAGCTTGGATGAGGACTTGTCTCGGGAGGACGAGGAGTTGGAAGATGTCGATGAGGCGGCTGATGAATTCGAAAAGCTATTGCTTGCTGTATTGCTATTGCTGTCCTTGCTATCCTTATCCTTGCCAGAGTTGGAGGATTTGCTCAAGCTCTTGCTATGCTTGTCCTTATAGCTGGTGCTGCTGCCAGCACTAATCGAGTTGTTCGCCGATGATGATGACTTCGTGGTGGTGGCAGCTGTGGTCGACAACAATTGTGACCCCGCACTACTAGCGGCTGGTCCAGTACTTGCCCCACTCGCACTGCCTCCACTGGCTACGCTCCCAGCACTGCTGGTGCCGCCGCCAGGTAGATTGTTGTTGCTTAAATTATTGCTTATATTGCCAGTGGCAATATTACTACTGCCAGGCAGTAAATTGCCACCGCTTGGAGCGCTCGCAGAACTCGAGGCTGGATTGGCCGCCGCCACTCCCGTGGAGGATGAAGTGCTGCTGCTGCTGCTGCTGCTACTGCTGCTGCTCGACGATTGCTTCCCAGACGCATTGCTCTTTCGCTGCTTGGAAGATGAGGATACGCCGCTTCCGCTTCCGCTGCCACTTCCAGCTGAGAGTGCTGGATTTTGGGCACCTCCGCCGGTTCCGCCGCCGCCGCTGCTGCTGCTCGTTATCTTAATACTCGTAGCCGATGTGGCGGATGAGTTCATGGTAGAATCGATCTCCTTCTCGGGCGACGAACATGAATCGGATGAGGTGTCATGTTGAATGGGTTTGTATGGCGGTATGGTTTTGACGTTGCCGCCCTTTTTCTGCAAAGTATCAACAATTTGAATGGAAAAATCATGAATGCTGACCCTCACATACGCACCAGTTTACTGTAGTGATGCTGGCAGTAGCCGCAATACTTCACGTTATCCAAATAATTGCCTGCCTCCTCGCAGAGCAGGCCGAGACTCTGGGCGCATGTGACATGGAACTGCTGCTTGCAGTTCGATTTGTTGCATTGCATGCAGGCGCCAAAATTGGCACGATTCGGTTTTCCAATCTCCAGGCAAATGTAGCAAGCTGAAAATCGGGGTAAAGTAGTTTAGAATAACGATTTCTGGGGCCCCCTTGTACATATATTCTCAAGCTACAAAGACACTTACTCTTCGAGTACCGCTCCTGCGGTATTAACGTCAGTATGATGGGCTCCATGGTGGTCACGTTCCCGAAGCGCACCTCCGGAATGTAAAGGGCGCAGACGACGTGGGCCCAGCCGCTGTTGTCGGTCTTCTTGAGGGCACCATCCCGCGAGGGACAGAGCTCGCAGCGAACGCGGGAGGTGCGCTCCTGGGACTCGCACTTGCGACAGTACCAGGGTCCCGTAGGCACAGTCACAATCCCGTAGCATGCCTGGTGCACTGCAACCGTACAGTTCTGGCCGTCACAGTAGACGAGCGGGTTCTCCGGCCACCCCCGCTCGTCCGAACAAACACAGCAGCCGCCCACCATCTCCTTCATATCGTCCAGCTTGAACTTTTTAATCTTGACAAGCTTTTTGTTCAGGCTTGCGGAGTGAATGGTGTCTTCCTTGCTGGAGTCGAGCTCCAGTTTTGCATTGAATGAAGACGGAATTTTGTTGGAGCTGCAAGCAGAGCACACAAACTTGAGTTAGAAAGAAAAAGTAAAATAGGTAAAAAGAACTCAATATTAATAAATCAAGAAGCTGTTTTTTAAGCTACAGCCAAGTTATTAATATCTTAAATTTTATAAGAAACTTTATATAAGAAGTTGGTCGGCATAAAATAAGTATGACTTGAAATGATTCGATGCGAATAACAAGGATGATGGTATTTGAGCTTCCACTTGGTTTCGGTTAGTGTTGACTTGGATGGGCGTGCAGTGGCTCATTTGGCTCCCAAGGCTTTCCATTTTGTCTGTTTGAGTCGATCAAGCCACGACTGTCTGTTTCTATGCCAACTAGTCTCAGTTTATGAGGTAACATGAAAATTCGACGTGCCAAAAATTAAGAAATTTTTTGAGGTCAGATAAGAGCATGGTGGATTTTTTTTGGTGGAAAGAGATCTCAATCTTATGTCCGACGTCTAAAAAGCACAAAATATCAACATCTCTATGCCACAATAGTCACTAAGCATGGTGGTCAAAGTGTACTGACTGATATTCTCTACTAAGAAGTATGTTCAAACCTATCCCATATCACGCAAATATTTTGAAGATAGTAATCCTAAACTTTGCTGTATATGAAATCCCACTTGTAAGGGTTAAAGGTTTTGAAGCGCCCTTAACTGTCGCTTGTCCTTAATTTTATCGAAAATCTGTGATCTGACATCAATAGGGCAGTTACTGCTTTCAAGTCAACAGCCATTAGATCACATTAGAAACCAAATAATGAGTCCTAGAGTACAATTTAACAAAAGCGATGCTAGGACCTTCTTGACTCTCTTGGCTATAAAGGATTGTTAATTAATTATTAATTGAAAAAACTTTTTTTTTTATTTTTAATAAAAATTGCTTATGCTGGCAGTGCTATTATTTTTTTCGCAGCTGAACATATGTCGGAGCGGACCACTATATCCCATAGCTGCCAAAAGAAATTTTAAAGAATTAAATAGAAAACAAAAAATAAAAATAAATTATAAATTCTCTGTTTTTCAAAGTTTTCTATAAATTTTGAGATAACGCTCTATTAAATTTACAGTTTTAATTTCATCAAGATCGGACAACTATGTATGTATGTATATCCTATAGCTGCCATAGAAGCGATCGGTTGATTATAAGGAAATTTATTTCCAGAAATTTAAAAAAAAAAAAAAAACATAGTGTGTTGAAACATGCATTTGGGTATAAAAATTGTTGGGGACGTTATTAGTTTAGTCGCAATTAATTTTTGAAGTTTTCATACAAAGTTCGCTCGGCAACCGTAGCAAACACGCACACTGAAAAATTATGAATACACAGAATCCAAGCGCCTGTCTGTGTGAACGTCGCGGTACAATGGTCTAGGAAGCTTAACATTTTTGTTAAATTGTGCTTAGCGTAAATACTATATATGTCGACCCTATGCACACTTTGAATACATTTATGCGTGAAATATAAATAAAACAAAAAATTTGACAACGTAAAATACGTAGTAACTAACTACTTTTTAATTCCATTTTTTCATTTTAATATTAAGGTTACATTATAAATAAAAATTAGAAGTCGTCATGATCCTAAAGTTATAATATAAGAAAATCCAAAATGAATCCGATATTTTTTTTTCAAAAAAATGTTTTGCCTGTGGCGCTACTTCGAATATTCTTTATTAATAGCACCCTTCTTAATACATAATTTTAATTATAATATTATATATAATATAACTTTAATATTGAAATACAAAAAAAATTAACAAAAATTTTAAACTTCACAGCCCACTTGTTTTGATTCAAATTTCTTTCAATTCTGAACTGTACTACAATTTCTACAAATATTTTGTGTTTCTAAAAACTCCTTAGAAATGTAATTCCCGAAGAATAATAACAAACGACTATTTGTGATTATGTTTGCATTTAAATGTTAATTTTTTTTTTATTTCAACCGTATAATTTTTAATTGATATGTAATTTATAACGTAATTCCACGTGCCCCCCGCTAAATTGTTGTACATAATAAAGATCCATCGATCTGGGGATATAGAGGTTCCGGCCTTTCTAGCGATCGACTGTATGCAGGCTCTATCGATGCAGGTGTCAATTCGCAAGGTCATTTGCACTCGCTGTAGCACTCGCTCGCTCGCACACAATAACAACAACAAGTACCGGGCCGGCCTTATGAAATATTACTTTATTGTTTTTGTGCACATGTATTTACAAATTTAGCCTTCCCCAGCGTGGGGGAGCGAGATAGCGGCTGGGCTCCATTCGCAAAACATTTACACACACAATCGCACATGCCATGCTCACACATATGTAAATACACAATCTCTCAATGTCAAGGTAATTTTCGTCGCTTTTCAATGAATCAAGCGATTTTGTTTTTGTTTTGTAGTCGATTAAATAATTATGGCTGTAAAAATTTCAGGCGATGCCACCGAATATTGATATAACATTTATCACCCACAATAAAGTCGATAAATAAATTTGTGCTACGTTCGCAACAAGTCAAAACGAGCGACAAAAAAATCACGCATACACACTCAGGAACGAGGCATTCCATAGCTGGTTCATTGAACTTGAATAAAATCGCTTTTCCCAAATATAAACAAAGGAGGTACCAAAAATAAAACAGGAAAATGCAGCACTTCACTCCAATTGGATTTGCAGGCTAATTGCGACGAGTGCGAGAGAGGCGGAAAATATGTGGGTCGCACAGCATCTGCAGAGATTTCACAACAACAATAATAATAATAATAACGGCATGCGGGTGCTGTTTTTGTTCCATTCATGCGCCAGTCGCGCCCATTGTATTGGTGTGCGAGTGCGGGTCTGATTCTACCGTTATTGGGTCAGCGTGTTGCCAACTGCCGAAAAACGCAGCCAGCCAGCCAGCGTGTTGCCAACTGCGCGAGAACTTAACGGTGTAAAAGCACTAAAAACACACATACACACACATGGAACTTAAAACGAGGCCGCTCTGCTCTGCATGCCGCTTTTGTAATGAAGAGCAATGCACTCACAGATACATACACACGCTCGCGGGGAGATGCTTCTGGTATATACAAACACATTATGTACAAGAAATGCCGGAAAAGGGGGCGCGTTTTTGGGGGGGTGGAACGCTGGCATATATGTATACTCCATTTACGGTGGAGTTATTGGGGGCTGGAGGCGAGGGTGGTTTCTTCCACATTTCCGCTTTTCCCTCTTAAAGCACACGACTCTTAAATTTCCACCAAATTGTGTCTCTACACCCGTGCGCGGCTTGAATTTATTGATTTTTATGGGCAATTGCTTCAATTTCAGGGCTTTAAAACGTCATCAGAAAGCCACCAGCAAATGAAAAAACTAGTTTCGCGCGCGGTCAAAGTGGTCAAACAACGCACAACAAAAACAGAAGACACAACAAAAAATAAAGAAAGAAGGAAAAATATCTCTTTTTTTCAGGGAGCGGTCCACCGAAAAACTTGAAATTCTTTCAACTTTCTTGTAGCAGTTTCTTATTGGGCGCTCAACGCCTTCGCAGAATATTGATTTTCTCGATTTCTTTACCCGATTTCACACTTGGAAAGAACGTTTTTCTCAGCCACCAAAGGCCAATTGTTGTTTTTATGGGTTTCTCCTGGCTTTTCCCAGCACTTTTCCTCGCTCTATCGAGACTTTCCAGCCGCCCACGAGCAGCAAGCGCACGCAAGTAAAATAATCAACACACAAAATCGAAAAAAAGGCGCTGAACATCATCCACCAGCGCAACAACAACAGTGTGCGCGAGTATTTACAACACCAACACACACCTTGTAACTTGTTTGTTGTTGTTTCGCTCGCACATTTGGGGCGAGCAGCGCGGCGCGAGAGAGACAACACCACCTGCTCTGTATACAAATGCAGCTAGGCGAGACAAGACGGTTTTCCAAGCTACGCAATGCTGGCGAAAAACCCGGGAAACCGAATATTTTCCTTAAATTGGCGAGCGCGCGTTGTTCCAATCGCCACGATTTGGTAAAGAGAAGGCGATTTTGAGGCGATTTTGTGCCGAACGACTTAAACCCGAAATCAATCACACGTCTTCTTCTTGTTTTTGATAGTCGTTAAAATCCCAAACGCCTTTGGATGTCATAAGTTATTTAGTATTTTGTCTTATAAATATACTGAAAGAAAATATAATTAGTTTATATTATTTTTATACAAAAAAATTATTTAATAACAATAGCACGCAAAAATAGTTTAAGATTCCTATGTCTGAGAATAAAATAAACTAATTGCAAACTAACGGTATTAAAAATCAGTGTTGGTAAATTATCGAAATATTTATTGAAAGAAGCACGAAAATTATTGTTACCTTTCGATTATTTACTCTGAAAGAAAGTTTAAGACATTTCTTGTTTTTAAAATCGAGTTTCTTTATTGATTACGCTAATGGCATATTCACCAAATACGGGCTTCTAGTATATTTCTAATTGTGCGTACTGGTACATTTGGTATGTAAGTCTATGGCCACACTGCGCTACTCCTCCTCCACCCCCGACGTCTGTGCATTTTAAAATCGTCGTTTTTTTTGCGAGAAAAACCAAAGAAAAATGTCCTCGAACGGCGACTGCTTTGTTGTTCTGCCTGCCAACTGCGCCGACGGTTCGCTAATTTTTGGCCGCAATGCGGAAGACGCCACAGGCCTGTCTGCTTCGGAGGTCTGCTTCTATGATGTCAGCGAAGTGCTGGAGGGGAAGGTAACAGGCGGAGAGACAAAACGAGACTCCAAACCGAAGCTCGATCAATGACTCACTCACCATTTCGGATACCTTTCAGGCCGACGGTGGGGCGGTTGACGAGGAGGCGAGCGGCGGTAGTGACGCCTTGCGTGTCATATTGCAGAAACCGCAGCCCGGTCTCTGGGGCGGAGATTTCGGGGCCAACGAACGCGGCGTAGCCGTTGGGCTCACCTGGGCGTCAGGTGAAGATGAAGCCAAAGACAGCGATTGCCTCCTGGGCACTGATATAGTGCGGTAAGTCTTGGCCGAAATTTTATCCCGCCTTCATAGCCACTATTTATCGGATGTAGAATTCCATGAAAATTAAATACAATTTTAAAATAAATTCTCTTATTTTTGCAGTCTAACTTTGGCCAAGGCCAGTGACGTGGACATGGCTGTGGACCGAATCGGAGCTTTGGTTGCTAGCCATGGCCATGACAAGGCCAAAATTAACTTCATTGCTTGTGATTCCGTTGCTGCCTGGTTCGTTAGTTGCTCGGGAAAAGTCTGGGCAGCCGAGAAGTTGGAGAACAGTTTTCTCCGTTTGCCCGCTGGCGGACTGGTGGTGACCACCACCGTTAACAAGTCCAGGTAAAAAGAGAGCTTCAATTGAGGTCCTTGAATAGATTTACTTAAACAGACCTTGACCTTGACTTTTTCTGCGCAGTGAGGGACTGGATGCATCCGCTAGTTTTGCCGCTGCCCACGATGCCGAGGCGCAGACTCCGACCGAAGATTGGTGTGGACCAAAGCCTTCCGGAGATGGCACTTACACCCAGCACGATATGTTTGAAACTCTGCGAGCGGCTAGCAATCCGAGCAGTTCGCGATCGGCCACCGTGTCTGTACTATCTGGCAAGGGAATCTCGTGCCATTGGTTCACGGGCACGCCCAATGCCGCTGAGTCAGTGTTTAAGCCTTTCGTTTTCGCCCCCAAACCGAGAATCTCGCCGTTGACCCAGGTGCAGCCGGACTCGGACTTGACACTGCTGCACAAGCTTCATTCGCAACGGAAGCCGGCTGCTTTGGAGCACTTGCGCAGCTTGGAACGCTCATGTGTGGACGAGCTGAACAATTACTTCTCGCTCCAGGACCATGCCAGCGACGAGCTGGACGAGCTGCTCAAGGACTGCGTCGAGGCGGAGGTCAAGTTCTATCGCTAGACACACGAAAATCTATCTCTATATGGATACTACTCCAAAAAAAATAAGCTTGCAAGCAGCTCTATTGAGCCTCTGGATTTGACTTGAGCACTCTTAAAGGCAAAATACCAAATAGGCTTTCTTGTGCAATTTCCTATCGATTTTATTTCGTTTATAGTTTGTATGCTTTTGCGTGATATTTCATAAATTATTTATTTATTCTCTCTATCTCAGTGGCAATCTCTGACTTGATTTTAAAGTATTATTATCATGTGACATTCCCAGGCTTAGTTGAAACGATTTACATAAAACTGCATTAAAATATATACATACCTATATGAATACATACATACATAAATATACATTATATATAATATATGGCTCTCAAATAAAAGCATAAAATCTGCATTTATACAAAAACAAATTGTTATCCTTACTAAAGCCCTGTAAGCCATTGGGTACCGGTATACATATGTAGGTATTGTTTTTATACCCGGTACCTATAGGGTACAAGGGGTAATATAAGTTAGTGCCAACCGAGAATCTATGTAACAGGCAGAAGGAGAAATCTCAGACCCTATAAAGTATATATATTTTTGATCACCGTCACCAGCCGAGTCGATTTAGCCATGTCCGTCTGTCCGTCCGTCTGTTCGTGACAACATTGGAATCTGTTGCACGCAGATCCAGTTTGTTTTTAAATTTGGCCACGCCTACTTCCGCCCCCGAAAATCATAAAAAACGTTATATTAGCTATAGGCGTGATTTTCGGCTTAAAGTAAATAGATAGACTTAATAAGTAAGCAATCGCGGACGTTTTCTGACGTTGAGTAATCGGATGATAAACATAGAAGTTATTAAACAATTAAGTTTCTGTGTATATTTCTTCTTCTTGAGAGAGAGCGCACGCGCGTGCTGCTCAACATGTTCCTAGCAACATTTGTCTTTGTTGGGCTTTGATCAACATGTTCCTAGCAACATTTGTCTCTTTTGAGTGTTGCTCAACATGTTTCTAGCAACATTTGTCTTCATTTGTCAACATTCCATGTTCATGTGCCATTTAATTTTACCCAAAATACTTTGTGTTCCGGGCTCACAGTCGGTCGGTGTTTAGCTTTGAGCTCACGATGATTCTCCCGAAAAACTCTGAAGGGCATTGTTCCTAGCGACGATTAAGTAAAGATAGAGGCCTCTCGGCTATTTATATTTTTATTTATTTATTCTGTGTTAAACGGATTCTACAACCAAATTCGTCTTAAAAATAGTGACATCATTGTGCAAGGCCTCCAGTTTGGTGATCTCAAAGGCCTGATAAATCTCGCGAAAGTCCATTATATTGCGTGGATCACTCTCCATCCAAAATCGGTCAAACTCAAAGAACAGATAGCAATATAGCTTATGGAAGTCCTCCACTGTGCTAAAATCCTGTTTATGCTGAGCCACGAGATTGTAGAAGTGCGTTTTGGCGGCTCCCGTTTTAACCAGATTGAAGGCCATCGAGGTGAGATTAATGCCCACAATGGCGTAGGTGTAGCCTAGAGTGGGATGCATAGAGTGTAGAAGTACATGCTTCGCGGCATCATTGTATTCGGTGGCAAAGTAAAGTAAATTCTCCAACCCGAGCATGCCCATTCCCCGGAAATCCGTCTTGGGATCGTCACCCTGAAAGCCGATGTCCTGCCACTGTTTGCTCACACGCCCGGTGAGTGGAGCCTCCGGCATTAGGAGCTGCCACAATTGGAGCAGCTTCTGCTCATGCTCGAGGTTATCCGAGTCGTAGCGCTCCGCCCGCAGCTGCTCCACCTGATGCATCAGTCGACGATAGCCCCAGATGCTGGTCACGCAGGTGCCAAAGAGTCGGGCAAAGTCCGGGTGAACATTGCTCTTGATGCGTTTGGATTGCATCACAACTCGGGCTGCGCGGGGTGCTAAAAGTAAGCAAGGAAAACGTATTATTAAATATAAGTAAATGAGTTTTTTTTATAGTTTTGACGCACCAAACTCCAGCAGTTCTCTGTTGTCTACATATGGCGCCGCCTCGTCAAGGTCAAGAACTAGGCGTCTTATTTGCGGCGTCTTGGACAATGCCAGAGATCTCTCCACCTGACTCGTCCGACTAGCACCTGCGCGAGCGCCATAACAGATCCTTTGCAGCTCCGACAGCCGGGTAAAGGCGTGCAGGAACCACTTGATGAACGGCCTTATATAGCTAACTATAAAGGGCAGTATTCTGTCTAGTATAAACATATTCCTAATGATAGAACACCTTTGGGTGGTGCTTGGAAAGATTTAGATTCCCGATTGTGTGTCTTGTTTGGGTCGCCGGGTCGCCAAGGCAACCTGGTATCCGATAGTTTTTCTTTAAAGTTTTAATTTATTAATGGTACAATAACACTGTTAATTTTTTAAAAATAATGTCTTTACAACAATAACAAATGCAATATTTTATTCCTTTTAAAAAAAAAACAAGCGGACCAGCTGATGGGTAGTGTTGAAAAAAAATTAAAGTTATTTATAGTCTGGCAACTCTTCAATGTCATAAACGGTTATTCAAAAAAAAAAAACGAGAAAGAAAGCTAACTTCGGTAAACCGAAGTTTATATACCCTTGCAGTCAGCAATTGGATCATTGAAAATCGATCCAATTTGGTAATGTAAAAAAAAATGTCAAATTATGTAAATTTTGTAAATTTTACATTTTACATGTAGAATTTTACATTTTCATATAAATCGACCGATCCCTTCTATGGCAGCTATATGATAACGTTGTCCGATCTTAATGAAACTAAAACCGTAATTCTAGAACTATAAAAAATGACTGTATCTCGAAATTTATAGAAATTCGTTGAAAAACAGAGAAATTAAAAATTTTTGTACATTAATTTCGCCATCATTCCTATGGCAGCTATAGGATATAGTGGTCCGATTTCGGACCGACATCTGCGTACTAACCTTTAACAGCAGTTTTCGCAAAAAATGACGGAGCTTTGCTGATTAAATTTTCACCTAAAGCTACGTACTCACTAGCGCTAAAATTTAGCAACCAAATGAGTGCGAGCGAGAGGTGAATACACTTTTTCGGCGCCTCTTAGTAAGGTCGATACGCAGATGAGCTAAAAGATATACTAGAATATATTTAGTATATACTAAAATGAACATCGCGTTAGATCTTTTAAATCGGATGACCATTAGCCAGGGTGGCCCGGGAGGATGAAAATATTTGATAATACCCTTGCGAAATAGAGATAGGCAATAGGAAACAAAGCCGTATTGCACGTTTTTGCAGCGGGGAAAAATGATTTTATTTACAATACAATTAAAAAAGTTTGAATGTGGGATCTTGACCATATAACAATTACAAATAAAAAATAATTTAAATAAAATTAAGTCTTAAAAAATGTAATTTAACGGGTAAATAAGAAAATAAAATAGAAAAGGGCAAAAATTCCAAATTAAAAAATTATGGAATTGCTTATTACTTCTCCTCTGCTCGTCCCTGACCAGTGGTCGCCTACTGGGATTCTTTTCTTAGTTGGCTGCCACTCCAAAATGCTGGTGCTTCGAAGCATACAAGGACTACAAGAAGGAGAAGTGGCAACGGGAATGGAAATGGAAGTGGCAACGGGAATGGAAATGGAAGTGGCAACGGGAATGGACTGGGCAAGCAGCCGTCATTGGGTTCCGTGGAGAGCTCATGGAGAGAGATCATGGTGGTCAGTCCCACCATGTCATCCGCGCGCGGCGACTTAAGCGCCAAGTTTGTGGCAGCAGCCGTCGTGGACGTGGATGTGCCCAACGATACGGCACGTCGCAGGTGTCCTACGACTACAATGCGGAGAGATCTAGCAGCAGCCAACTGGACGAGGAGAAGGAGCAGCAAACGAACGAGGCCAGACACACAAAGATGACTTTCGGTCGGCACTCCCTAGCAGGATCTCCAGCAGTGGCAGCAGCTGTAGGGTCAAGAGCAGATCGCCAGGAGCAGCTCAGCGGCATTGGGAGCTGGCCCCGCTACATTGAAAATAATAACCTAAGTAAATAAATAAATAATTTCTTCATTTTGCACGTATTTGTGGGTACGCGGCTTGGCGGCGTTTAATTTGAATTGTAAAAAAACACAGCTGACAGTATGGCCGTTTAGCCGATTCGTATGGATTTTCGGTGAACGCCATAAAACCTGGTCACACTAGAATTATGAAACCCTTTCAGCTAGCTAAAGCCTAGTACTAAGATGAACGAAAAAAATCCATAAACGAAAAACTTCATATAAAAAAAAAAGAACGAAAAGAGCAAGAAGAAGAATTTTGTGGTATTTCGTTTGGTCGGGTAAAACGGTTGGCAAAAGACACTAATAAACAGCTGTGATTCCGTAAGCGAATTATATCAATTGCATATATTTCGTAAGCAGCATGCTGGGGAAGGGGGAGGAGGCAATCGCTGCTCGGTTGTAGCGCTTCGACAGCCGTGAGAATAATGTGGAATTGATAAAAGTCGTAAAGGCAAGCCATATTATATGCAATTTAGTACATAAATTAACTTTTTTCTGTGTTTTTATTGACAATTTTATTGCATATTTTTATACCCGGTACCCATAGGGTACAAGGGTATTATAAGTTAGTGCCAACCGAGGCTGTATGTAACAGGCAGAAGGAGAAGTCTCCGACCCTATAAAGTATATATATTCTTGATCAGCGTCACTAGCCGAGTCGATCTAGCCATGTCCGTCTGTCCGTCTGTCCGTCTGTCCGTCTGTCCGTGTGAAACAACAGATCTCAGAGACTATAAGAGCTAGAGTTACCAAATTTGGTGACAACATTGGAATCTGTTGCACGCAGATCAAGTTTGTTTTGAAATTTGGCCACGCCCACTTCCGCCCCCGAAAACAAAAAAAAACGTAATATTAGCTAAAGGCGTAATTTTCGCTTAAAGTAAATAGATAGAATTGATAAGGAGGCGATTGCGGACGTGCTCTTACGGCTATGATACAGGGCAAAAGTTTTCATTAATTAGCTACTTCATTAGAACCTTGAAAGAGACAACTATATGTCTTTTTTGGTTCGGATTTTTTTCGTAATGCGACTACGGTCACACTGACTTAAAAGGTAAACAATAACAATGGCCAGAATTCGCAGTGCACAATTTATTCATTTCTGGAATCCTCATGCAAATACTTCTGCAGAAATTAATATGAAAACCATTAAACTGATTTTTACAGCTTTTCTTGTACATAGATTTATTTAATTCATAATAATTGCAAGATTTCACGGCGAAAAAACCATGCCACCGAAAACTTATTTATTTTGTTTATTTATTTTGCTTTTGTGCAGAATAGTTGCTGAAAATTATGCTAAGCCTTCAGCAAAAACCAATATATTTTGTGAGACCGTTTTGTCTAATGAGCAATCAATATAGTTTATAGATACAATTTTCTGTATTAGAGTCGGTATATTCTATCGAACTCATTTTTGTCTGGTATTTTTTTCGATAAACCGATAAGTTTTTCAATTAATGAGAAATTAATGTATTAATATCTCATTGAAAGTGCTGTATAGTCGTCTTGCTCGCACTTAGGCAAAACCCTATGGTTGCTGTCAAGCCTCTAATTAATGAGCCAATTAATGAAGTTTTTAATACAGTGTCATAATGCTATCTGCAAATTTGAGTAAAATCGGATGATAAACATAGAAATTATTAAACAATAAAGTTCCTGGGTAAGCTGCTTGAGAGAGAGAGAGAGAGAGAGAGAGAGAGCGCGCACGTGAGTATTGCTCAACATGTTCCTAGCAACATTTGTCTTTGTTGCGTGTTGCTCAACATGTTCCTAGCAACATTTGTCGCTTTTGAGAGTTGGCCAATGGCCAACATCTTCCTAGCAACATTTGTTTCTTTTGAGTGTTGCTCAACATGTTTCTTGCAATATTTGTCTTAATTTGTCAACATTTTCTTTTTTCCATGTTCATGGGCTGTTTAATTTCACCCACAATGCTTTGGGTACCGGGTATCTCACAGTCGGTCACACTCGACTGTAGCTTTCCCACTTGTTTTTATTGGCGGCGATGGCGGTAGCGCCACTATTATATGCCTTCAACTCCATTACGGAACATTACATTAATAATACGCCCAATCAAGTTCGTTAAATTAATTTCTCTTTTTAAAGTTTATTTATAAAGTTTGTTTACAAAACACAGCTGGAAATACAAGTCAGTGTGACCGATCTTGACCGATTCTGACCATTTTCTTTGTTTTCTTCGGTCACACTGGTTCCCGAACGAAATATATCGCAATTTCGCTCACGAAATTCCGTAAGCGGTTTTCGTTGATCTTAGTACTAGGCTTAAGGGTTTAGCGCTAGTGAGTACTAGGCTTTATCCCCAATACGCCAATATACCGTGCATATTGGTACAACCTCTGAGAGTGGAGATATACATATGACTTTGTAATTTTGTATGGAGGATTCCTATAGGTTGGCTAACTGTTGGGTAATTTTCTAAAAAACTGACGGAAGGAGGCCAATGAAATTTTGTGGGTTAGTACTTGAATAAAAGCAATTGAGAAAAGGTGGGGACTCGATTTTTCCAATGGATATTTTAGGTGCCTCCGGATGTCAAATCTGCCCAAACCCAAAATAAAACATTAGTAAATGCATTTCTTAACATGTAGGAACTTTATTTTGTTCTATTAAGTGTTTTATTTACGAAATAATTCAAAAATGAAAACTCCCTCCGTGTTCCAATTCCCACCGTTCCGTTTCGACGCTAAGGGTACTTTTCCTCTACGTTGCTTTTCCAACTATCGCACGAGAATCACGATAAGCAGAAAAGGTGTTTCTACTAGGAAAAAGTGATATTTAGCACTATCTTGAAGGGAAGCAGCTGTTCTCTGTTTAGGTTTTGATTTGGCGGAAAATTAAATTCAACTCAAAATTCAAACCAATGTTTACTAAGATTAAAAATGAAAGAGCTAGACTTTATTTTCTATTTGCCGCTAAGTAACATTAAGCCTGAAGCCGAGTTTACAATTTTTTGCAAGTCAAAAACAATTTTTTAGCAATTTCGCAAAAAATATTTTTTAGAATTTTTTGCAAGTTAATAACAATTTTTTTCAAGTCAATAACAATTTTTTAGCAATTTTGCAAAAAATATTTTATAGAATTTTTTGCAAGTTAATAACAATTTTTTGCAGGTCAAAAACAATTTTTTAGCAATTTTGCAAAAAATATTTTTATAAATTTTGCAAGTTAATAACAATTGTAAGTCAAAAAATTTTGCAAGTTAATAACAATTTTTGCAGGTCAAAACAATTTTTAGCAATTTTGCAAAAATATTTTTATAATTTCTTGCAGGTCACTAACAATTTTTGCAGGTCACTAACAATTTTTATCAATTTTGCAAAAATATTTTTATAATTTCTTGCAGGTCACTAACAATTTTTGCAGGTCACTAACAATTTTTATCAATTTTGCAAAAATATTTTTTATAATTTCTTGCAGGTCACTAACAATTTTTGCAGGTCACTAACAATTTTTGCAAGTCACTAACATTAGCTATGTTAAATAACAGTCTTATGTTAAATAACAGTAACTTGCGTATGCAATGTCAGTTATCTGCAAGTCACTAACATAAGCTATGTTAAATAACAGTGTTATGTTAAATAACAGTAACTGGCAACCAAATCAAATTCCCGTGTGCTTTGAACCGTTTCTTCGCATAATTATGGAACGCGACGGGGGCAAACGCTGCACAAAGTGCAATTTGAAGTGCCGAACTGTAAATAAACTACATTCGCACACTTGCGGCGGCTCCTGAAGTGTTCGAAATGTTCATTCCTAGGAAGGAATCGGCAGGCAATAGCTGCACATGCGCAGCCACTTAGGGGTAAGTGAAAAATAATATCATTTATAAGATGGGGCGCGGCTCCTAGAGGTAGCCAATAAGAAACGTGTATTAAAAGTCATATCGGCTCTGGAAACTCGCTTCCCGAGCCGATGTACAGTAAAGGAAATGCAGGGTCATATAATTTGTTAAATTTTCTTGTTTTCTTACAGAACATTTTCAATGCGACCTTTGCGAGCTTAATGGCAAAACCAGAGGTCCATTGCTAATCATAAAGCGAAGGCCCATAGTAAGTAAACGAAAAGTAACAATATGTATTATAATTTTAACATATTTCATGAAGCCGAGTCTACAATTTTTGCAAGTCAATAACAATTTTTTAGCAATTTTGCAAAAATATTTTATAGAATTTTTGCAAGTTAATAACAATTTTTGCAGGTCACTAACAATTTTTATCAATTTTGCAAAAATATTTTTATAATTTCTTGCAGGTCACTAACAATTTTTATCAATTTTGCAAAAATATTTTTATAATTTCTTGCAGGTCACTAACAATTTTTGCAGGTCACAAACAATTTTTGCAAGTCAATAACATTAGCTATGTTAAATAACAGTCTTATGTTAAATAACAGTAACTTGCGTATGCAATGTCAGTTATCTGCAAGTCACTAACATAAGCTATGTTAAATAACAGTGTTATGTTAAATAACAGTAACTGGCAACCAAATCAAATTCCCGTGTGCTTTGAACCGTTTCTTCGCATAATTATGGAACGCGACGGGGCAAACGCTGCACAAAGTGCAATTTGAAGTGCCGAACTGTAAATAAACTACATTCGCACACTTGCGGCGGCTCCTGAAGTGTTCGAAATGTTCATTCCTAGGAAGGAATCGGCAGGCAATAGCTGCACACATGCGCAGCCACTTAGGGGTAAGTGAAAAATAATATCATTTATAAGATGGGGCGCGGCTCCTAGAGGTAGCCAATAAGAAACGTGTATTAAAAGTCATATCGGCTCTGGAAACTCGCTTCCCGAGCCGATGTACAGTAAAGGAAATGCAGGGGTCATATAATTTGTTAAATTTTCTTGTTTTCTTACAGAACATTTTCAATGCGACCTTTGCGAGCTTAATGGCAAAAACCAGAGGTCCATTGCTAATCATAAAGCGAAGGCCCATAGTAAGTAAACGAAAAGTAACAATATGTATTATAATTTTAACATATTTCATGAAGCCGAGTCTACAATTTTTGCAAGTCAATAACAATTTTTAGCAATTTTGCAAAAATATTTTATAGAATTTTTGCAAGTTAATAACAATTTTTGCAGGTCACTAACAATTTTTATCAATTTTGCAAAAATATTTTTATAATTTCTTGCAGGTCACTAACAATTTTTATCAATTTTGCAAAAATATTTTTATAATTTCTTGCAGGTCACTAACAATTTTTGCAGGTCACAAACAATTTTTGCAAGTCAATAACATTAGCTATGTTAAATAACAGTCTTATGTTAGTTAAATAACAGTAACTTGCGTATGCAATGTCAGTTATCTGCAAGTCACTAACATAAGCTATGTTAAATAACAGTGTTATGTAACTGGCAACCAAATCAAATTCCCGTGTGCTTTGAACCGTTTCTTCGCATAATTATGGAACGCGACGGGGCAAACGCTGCACAAAGTGCAATTTGAAGTGCCGAACTGTAAATAAACTACATTCGCACACTTGCGGCGGCTCCTGAAGTGTTCGAAATGTTCATTCCTAGGAAGGAATCGGCAGGCAATAGCTGCACACATGCGCAGAAAAATAATATCATTTATAAGATGGGGCGCGGCTCCTAGAGGTAGCCAATAAGAAACGTGTATTAAAAGTCATATCGGCTCTGAAACTCTTCCGAGCGATGTACAATAAAATGCAGAGTCATATAATTTGTTAAATTTTCTTGTTTTCTTACAGAACATTTTCAATGCGACCTTTGCGAGCTTAATGGCAAAAACCAGAGGTCCATTGCTAATCATAAAGCGAAGGCCCATAGTAAGTAAACGAAAAGTAACAATATGTATTATAATTTTAACATATTTCATGAAGCCGAGTCTACAATTTTTGCAAGTCAATAACAATTTTTAGCAATTTTGCAAAAATATTTTATAGAATTTTTGCAAGTTAATAACAATTTTTGCAGGTCAAAAACAATTTTTAGCAATTTTGCAAAAATATTTTTATAAATTTTGCAAGTTAATAACAATTTTTGCAAGTCAAAAAATTTTTGCAAGTCAAACAATTTTGCAAGTCAAAACAATTTTAGCAATTTTGCAAAAAATTTTATAGAATTTTGCAAGTTAATAACAATTTTTGCAGGTCAAAACCAATTTTTAGCAATTTTGCAAAAATATTTTTATAATTTCTTGCAGGTCACTAACAATTTTTGCAGGTCACTAACAATTTTTATCAATTTTGCAAAAATATTTTTTATAATTTCTTGCAGGTCACTAACAATTTTTGCAGGTCACTAACAATTTTTGCAAGTCACTAACATTAGCTATGTTAAATAACAGTTTTATGTTAAATAACAGTAACTTGCGTATGCAATGTCAGTTATCTGCAAGTCACTAACATAAGCTATGTTAAATAACAGTGTTATGTTAAATAACAGTAACTGGCAACCAAATCAAATTCCCGTGTGCTTTGAACCGTTTCTTCGCATAATTATGGAACGCGACGGGGCAAACGCTGCACAAAGTGCAATTTGAAGTGCCGAACTGTAAATAAACTACATTCGCACACTTGCGGCGGCTCCTGAAGTGTTCGAAATGTTCATTCCTAGGAAGGAATCGGCAGGCAATAGCTGCACACATGCGCAGCCACTTAGGGGTAAGTGAAAAATAATATCATTTATAAGATGGGGCGCGGCTCCTAGAGGTAGCCAATAAGAAACGTGTATTAAAAGTCATATCGGCTCTGGAAACTCGCTTCCCGAGCCGATGTACAATAAAGGAAATGCAGGGTCATATAATTTGTTAAATTTTCTTGTTTTCTTACAGAACATTTTCAATGCGACCTTTGCGAGCTTAATGGCAAAACCAGAGGTCCATTGCTAATCATAAAGCGAAGGCCCATAGTAAGTAAACGAAAAGTAACAATATGTATTATAATTTTAACATATTTCATGAAGCCGAGTCTACAATTTTTGCAAGTCAATAACAATTTTTAGCAATTTTGCAAAAATATTTTATAAATTTTTGCAAGTTAATAACAATTTTTGCAGGTCACTAACAATTTTTATCAATTTTGCAAAAATATTTTTATAATTTCTTGCAGGTCACTAACAATTTTTATCAATTTTGCAAAAATATTTTTATAATTTCTTGCAGGTCACTAACAATTTTTGCAGGTCACAAACAATTTTTGCAAGTCAATAACATTAGCTATGTTAAATAACAGTCTTATGTTAAATAACAGTAACTTGCGTATGCAATGTCAGTTATCTGCAAGTCACTAACATAAGCTATGTTAAATAACAGTGTTATGTTAAATAACAGTAACTGGCAACCAAATCAAATTCCCGTGTGCTTTGAACCGTTTCTTCGCATAATTATGGAACGCGACGGGGCAAACGCTGCACAAAGTGCAATTTGAAGTGCCGAACTGTAAATAAACTACATTCGCACACTTGCGGCGGCTCCTGAAGTGTTCGAAATGTTCATTCCTAGGAAGGAATCGGCAGGCAATAGCTGCACATGCGCAGCCACTTAGGGGTAAGTGAAAAATAATATCATTTATAAGATGGGGCGCGGCTCCTAGAGGTAGCCAATAAGAAACGTGTATTAAAGTCATATCGGCTCTGGAAACTCGCTTCCCGAGCCGATGTACAATAAAGAAATGCAGGGTCATATAATTTGTTAAATTTTCTTGTTTTCTTACAGAACATTTTCAATGCGACCTTTGCGAGCTTAATGGCAAAACAGAGGTCCATTGCTAATCATAAAGCGAAGGCCCATAGTAAGTAAACGAAAAGTAACAATATGTATTATAATTTTAACATATTTCATGAAGCCGAGTCTACAATTTTTGCAAGTCAATAACAATTTTTAGCAATTTTGCAAAAATATTTTATAGAATTTTGCAAGTTAATAACAATTTTGCAGGTCAAAAACAATTTTTAGCAATTTTGCAAAAATATTTTTATAAATTTTGCAAGTTAATAACAATTTTTGCAAGTCAAAAAATTTTTGCAAGTCAAAACAATTTTTGCAAGTCAAAACAATTTTTAGCAATTTTGCAAAAAAATTTTATAGAATTTTGCAAGTTAATAACAATTTTTGCAGGTCAAAACCAATTTTTAGCAATTTTGCAAAAATATTTTTATAATTTCTTGCAGGTCACTAACAATTTTTGCAGGTCACTAACAATTTTTATCAATTTTGCAAAAATATTTTTATAATTTCTTGCAGGTCACTAACAATTTTTGCAGGTCACTAACAATTTTTGCAAGTCACTAACATTAGCTATGTTAAATAACAGTTTTATGTTAAATAACAGTAACTTGCGTATGCAATGTCAGTTATCTGCAAGTCACTAACATAAGCTATGTTAAATAACAGTGTTATGTTAAATAACAGTAACTGGCAACCAAATCAAATTCCCGTGTGCTTTGAACCGTTTCTTCGCATAATTATGGAACGCGACGGGGGCAAACGCTGCACAAAGTGCAATTTGAAGTGCCGAACTGTAAATAAACTACATTCGCACACTTGCGGCGGCTCCTGAAGTGTTCGAAATGTTCATTCCTAGGAAGGAATCGGCAGGCAATAGCTGCACACATGCGCAGCCACTTAGGGGTAAGTGAAAAATAATATCATTTATAAGATGGGGCGCGGCTCCTAGAGGTAGCCAATAAGAAACGTGTATTAAAAGTCATATCGGCTCTGGAAACTCGCTTCCCGAGCCGATGTACAGTAAAGGAAATGCAGGGTCATATAATTTGTTAAATTTTCTTGTTTTCTTACAGAACATTTTCAATGCGACCTTTGCGAGCTTAATGGCAAAAACCAGAGGTCCATTGCTAATCATAAAGCGAAGGCCCATAGTAAGTAAACGAAAAGTAACAATATGTATTATAATTTTAACATATTTCATGAAGCCGAGTCTACAATTTTTGCAAGTCAATAACAATTTTTAGCAATTTTGCAAAAATATTTTATAGAATTTTTGCAAGTTAATAACAATTTTTGCAGGTCACTAACAATTTTTATCAATTTTGCAAAAATATTTTTATAATTTCTTGCAGGTCACTAACAATTTTTTATCAATTTTGCAAAAATATTTTTATAATTTCTTGCAGGTCACTAACAATTTTTGCAGGTCACAAACAATTTTTGCAAGTCAATAACATTAGCTATGTTAAATAACAGTCTTATGTTAAATAACAGTAACTTGCGTATGCAATGTCAGTTATCTGCAAGTCACTAACATAAGCTATGTTAAATAACAGTGTTATGTTAAATAACAGTAACTGGCAACCAAATCAAATTCCCGTGTGCTTTGAACCGTTTCTTCGCATAATTATGGAACGCGACGGGGGCAAACGCTGCACAAAGTGCAATTTGAAGTGCCGAACTGTAAATAAACTACATTCGCACACTTGCGGCGGCTCCTGAAGTGTTCGAAATGTTCATTCCTAGGAAGGAATCGGCAGGCAATAGCTGCACATGCGCAGCCACTTAGGGGTAAGTGAAAAATAATATCATTTATAAGATGGGGCGCGGCTCCTAGAGGTAGCCAATAAGAAACGTGTATTAAAAGTCATATCGGCTCTGGAAACTCGCTTCCCGAGCCGATGTACAATAAAGAAATGCAGGGTCATATAATTTGTTAAATTTTCTTGTTTTCTTACAGAACATTTTCAATGCGACCTTTGCGAGCTTAATGGCAAAACCAGAGGTCCATTGCTAATCATAAAGCGAAGGCCCATAGTAAGTAAACGAAAAGTAACAATATGTATTATAATTTTAACATATTTCATGAAGCCGAGTCTACAATTTTTGCAAGTCAATAACAATTTTTAGCAATTTTGCAAAAATATTTATAGAATTTTTGCAAGTTAATAAAATTTTTGCAGGTCAAAACAATTTTTAGCAATTTTGCAAAAATATTTTTATAAATTTTGCAAGTTAATAACAATTTTTGCAAGTCAAAAATTTTTGCAAGTCAAAAACAATTTTTGCAAGTCAAAACAATTTTTAACAATTTTGCAAAAAATTTTATAGAATTTTGCAAGTTAATAACAATTTTTGCAGGTCAAAACCAATTTTTAGCAATTTTGCAAAAATATTTTTATAATTTCTTGCAGGTCACTAACAATTTTTGCAGGTCACTAACAATTTTTATCAATTTTGCAAAAATATTTTTATAATTTCTTGCAGGTCACTAACAAGTTTTTGCAGGTCACTAACAATTTTTATCAATTTTGCAAAAATATTTTTATAATTTCTTGCAGGTCACTAACAATTTTTGCAGGTCACTAACAATTTTTGCAAGTCACTAACATTAGCTATGTTAAATAACAGTCTTATGTTAAATAACAGTAACTTGCGTATGCAATGTCAGTTATCTGCAAGTCACTAACATAAGCTATGTTAAATAACAGTGTTATGTTAAATAACAGTAACTGGCAACCAAATCAAATTCCCGTGTGCTTTGAACCGTTTCTTCGCATAATTATGGAACGCGACGGGGCAAACGCTGCACAAAGTGCAATTTGAAGTGCCGAACTGTAAATAAACTACATTCGCACACTTGCGGCGGCTCCTGAAGTGTTCGAAATGTTCATTCCTAGGAAGGAATCGGCAGGCAATAGCTGCACATGCGCAGCCACTTAGGGGTAAGTGAAAAATAATATCATTTATAAGATGGGGCGCGGCTCCTAGAGGTAGCCAATAAGAAACGTGTATTAAAAGTCATATCGTCTCTGGAAACTCGCTTCCCGAGCCGATGTACAGTAAAGAAATGCAGGGGTCATATAATTTGTTAAATTTTCTTGTTTTCTTACAGAACATTTTCAATGCGACCTTTGCGAGCTTAATGGCAAAAACCAGAGGTCCATTGCTAATCATAAAGCGAAGGCCCATAGTAAGTAAACGAAAAGTAACAATATGTATTATAATTTTAACATATTTCATGAAGCCGAGTCTACAATTTTTGCAAGTCAATAACAATTTTAGCAATTTTGCAAAAATATTTTATAGAATTTTGCAAGTTAATAACAATTTTTGCAGGTCAAAAACAATTTTTAGCAATTTTGCAAAAATATTTTTATAAATTTTGCAAGTTAATAACAATTTTTGCAAGTCAAAAAATTTTGCAAGTCAAAACAATTTTTGCAAGTCAAAACAATTTTTAGCAATTTTGCAAAAAATTTTATAGAATTTTTGCAAGTTAATAACAATTTTGCAGGTCAAAACCAATTTTTAGCAATTTTGCAAAAATATTTTTATAATTTCTTGCAGGTCACTAACAATTTTTGCAGGTCACTAACAATTTTTATCAATTTTGCAAAAATATTTTTATAATTTCTTGCAGGTCACTAACAAGTTTTGCAGGTCACTAACAATTTTTATCAATTTTGCAAAAATATTTTTTATAATTTCTTGCAGGTCACTAACAATTTTTGCAGGTCACTAACAATTTTTGCAAGTCACTAACATTAGCTATGTTAAATAACAGTCTTATGTTAAATAACAGTAACTTGCGTATGCAATGTCAGTTATCTGCAAGTCACTAACATAAGCTATGTTAAATAACAGTGTTATGTTAAATAACAGTAACTGGCAACCAAATCAAATTCCCGTGTGCTTTGAACCGTTTCTTCGCATAATTATGGAACGCGACGGGGCAAACGCTGCACAAAGTGCAATTTGAAGTGCCGAACTGTAAATAAACTACATTCGCACACTTGCGGCGGCTCCTGAAGTGTTCGAAATGTTCATTCCTAGGAAGGAATCAGCAGGCAATAGCTGCACACATGCGCAGCCACTTAGGGGTAAGTGAAAAATAATATCATTTATAAGATGGGGCGCGGCTCCTAGAGGTAGCCAATAAGAAACGTGTATTAAAAGTCATATCGGCTCTGGAAACTCGCTTCCCGAGCCGATGTACAGTAAAGAAATGCAGGGTCATATAATTTGTTAAATTTTCTTGTTTTCTTACAGAACATTTTCAATGCGACCTTTGCGAGCTTAATGGCAAAACCAGAGGTCCATTGCTAATCATAAAGCGAAGGCCCATAGTAAGTAAACGAAAAGTAACAATATGTATTATAATTTTAACATATTTCATGAAGCCGAGTCTACAATTTTTGCAAGTCAATAACAATTTTTAGCAATTTTGCAAAAATATTTTATAGAATTTTTGCAAGTTAATAACAATTTTTGCAGGTCAAAAACAATTTTTAGCAATTTTGCAAAAATATTTTTATAAATTTTGCAAGTTAATAACAATTTTTGCAAGTCAAAAAAATTTTTGCAAGTCAAAACAATTTTTGCAAGTCAAAAACAATTTTTAGCAATTTTGCAAAAAATTTTATAAATTTTTGCAAGTTAATAACAATTTTTGCTATGTTAAATAACAGTGTTATGTTAATTAAAATTTCTTCGTTTCTTCGCATAATTATGGAACGCGACGGGGCAAACGCTGCACAAAGTGCAATTTGAAGTGCCGAACTGTAAATAAACTACATTCGCACACTTGCGGCGGCTCCTGAAGTGTTCGAAATGTTCATTCCTAGGAAGGAATCGGCAGGCAATAGCTGCACATGCGCAGCCACTTAGGGGTAAGTGAAAAATAATATCATTTATAAGATGGGGCGCGGCTCCTAGAGGTAGCCAATAAGAAACGTGTATTAAAAGTCATATCGGCTCTGGAAACTCGCTTCCCGAGCCGATGTACAGTAAAGGAAATGCAGGGGTCATATAATTTGTTAAATTTTCTTGTTTTCTTACAGAACATTTTCAATGCGACCTTTGCGAGCTTAATGGCAAAACCAGAGGTCCATTGCTAATCATAAAGCGAAGGCCCATAGTAAGTAAACGAAAAGTAACAATATGTATTATAATTTTAACATATTTCATGAAGCCGAGTCTACAATTTTTGCAAGTCAATAACAATTTTGTAGCAATTTTGCAAAAATATTTTATAGAATTTTGCAAGTTAATAACAATTTTTGCAGGTCAAAACAATTTTTAGCAATTTTGCAAAAATATTTTTATAAATTTTGCAAGTTAATAACAATTTTTGCAAGTCAAAAAAATTTTGCAAGTCAAAACAATTTTGCAAGTCAAAAACAATTTTTAGCAATTTTGCAAAAAATTTTATAGAATTTTTGCAAGTTAATAACAATTTTTGCAGGTCAAAACCAATTTTTAGCAATTTTGCAAAAATATTTTTATAATTTCTTGCAGGTCACTAACAATTTTTGCAGGTCACTAACAATTTTTATCAATTTTGCAAAAATATTTTTATAATTTCTTGCAGGTCACTAACAAGTTTTGCAGGTCACTAACAATTTTTATCAATTTTGCAAAAATATTTTTATAATTTCTTGCAGGTCACTAACAATTTTTGCAGGTCACTAACAATTTTTGCCAGTCACTAACATTAGCTATGTTAAATAACAGTCTTATGTTAAATAACAGTAACTTGCGTATGCAATGTCAGTTATCTGCAAGTCACTAACATAAGCTATGTTAAATAACAGTGTTATGTTAAATAACAGTAACTGGCAACCAAATCAAATTCCCGTGTGCTTTGAACCGTTTCTTCGCATAATTATGGAACGCGACGGGGCAAACGCTGCACAAAGTGCAATTTGAAGTGCCGAACTGTAAATAAACTACATTCGCACACTTGCGGCGGCTCCCTGAAGTGTTCGAAATGTTCATTCCTAGGAAGGAATCAGCAGGCAATAGCTGCACACATGCGCAGCCACTTAGGGGTAAGTGAAAAATAATATCATTTATAAGATGGGGCGCGGCTCCTAGAGGTAGCCAATAAGAAACGTGTATTAAAAGTCATATCGGCTCTGGAAACTCGCTTCCCGAGCCGATGTACAGTAAAGGAAATGCAGGGGTCATATAATTTGTTAAATTTTCTTGTTTTCTTACAGAACATTTTCAATGCGACCTTTGCGAGCTTAATGGCAAAACCAGAGGTCCATTGCTAATCATAAAGCGAAGGCCCATAGTAAGTAAACGAAAAGTAACAATATGTATTATAATTTTAACATATTTCATGAAGCCGAGTCTACAATTTTTGCAAGTCAATAACAATTTTTAGCAATTTTGCAAAAAATATTTTATAGAATTTTTGCAAGTTAATAACAATTTTTGCAGGTCAAAAACAATTTTTAGCAATTTTGCAAAAATATTTTTATAAATTTTGCAAGTTAATAACAATTTTTGCAAGTCAAAAAATTTTTGCAAGTCAAAACAATTTTTGCAAGTCAAAAACAATTTTTAGCAATTTTGCAAAAAATTTTATAGAATTTTTGCAAGTTAATAACAATTTTTGCTATGTTAAATAACAGTGTTATGTTAATTAAAATTTCTTCGTTTCTTCGCATAATTATGGAACGCGACGGGGCAAACGCTGCACAAAGTGCAATTTGAAGTGCCGAACTGTAAATAAACTACATTCGCACACTTGCGGCGGCTCCTGAAGTGTTCGAAATGTTCATTCCTAGGAAGGAATCGGCAGGCAATAGCTGCACACATGCGCAGCCACTTAGGGGTAAGTGAAAAATAATATCATTTATAAGATGGGGCGCGGCTCCTAGAGGTAGCCAATAAGAAACGTGTATTAAAAGTCATATCGTCTCTGGAAACTCGCTTCCCGAGCCGATGTACAGTAAAAAAATGCAGGGTCATATAATTTGTTAAATTTTCTTGTTTTCTTACAGAACATTTTCAATGCGACCTTTGCGAGCTTAATGGCAAAACCAGAGGTCCATTGCTAATCATAAAGCGAAGGCCCATAGTAAGTAAACGAAAAGTAACAATATGTATTATAATTTTAACATATTTCATGAAGCCGAGTCTACAATTTTTGCAAGTCAATAACAATTTTGTAGCAATTTTGCAAAAATATTTTATAGAATTTTGCAAGTTAATAACAATTTTTGCAGGTCAAAACAATTTTTAGCAATTTTGCAAAAATATTTTTATAAATTTTGCAAGTTAATAACAATTTTTGCAAGTCAAAAAATTTTGCAAGTCAAAACAATTTTTGCAAGTCAAAACAATTTTTAGCAATTTTGCAAAAAATTTTATAGAATTTTTGCAAGTTAATAACAATTTTTGCAGGTCAAAACCAATTTTTAGCAATTTTGCAAAAATATTTTTATAATTTCTTGCAGGTCACTAACAATTTTTGCAGGTCACTAACAATTTTTATCAATTTTGCAAAAATATTTTTATAATTTCTTGCAGGTCACTAACAAGTTTTGCAGGTCACTAACAATTTTTATCAATTTTGCAAAAATATTTTTATAATTTCTTGCAGGTCACTAACAATTTTTGCAGGTCACTAACAATTTTTGCAAGTCACTAACATTAGCTATGTTAAATAACAGTCTTATGTTAAATAACAGTAACTTGCGTATGCAATGTCAGTTATCTGCAAGTCACTAACATAAGCTATGTTAAATAACAGTGTTATGTTAAATAACAGTAACTGGCAACCAAATCAAATTCCCGTGTGCTTTGAACCGTTTCTTCGCATAATTATGGAACGCGACGGGGCAAACGCTGCACAAAGTGCAATTTGAAGTGCCGAACTGTAAATAAACTACATTCGCACACTTGCGGCGGCTCCTGAAGTGTTCGAAATGTTCATTCCTAGGAAGGAATCAGCAGGCAATAGCTGCACACATGCGCAGCCACTTAGGGGTAAGTGAAAAATAATATCATTTATAAGATGGGGCGCGGCTCCTAGAGGTAGCCAATAAGAAACGTGTATTAAAAGTCATATCGGCTCTGGAAACTCGCTTCCCGAGCCGATGTACAGTAAAGAAATGCAGGGGTCATATAATTTGTTAAATTTTCTTGTTTTCTTACAGAACATTTTCAATGCGACCTTTGCGAGCTTAATGGCAAAAACCAGAGGTCCATTGCTAATCATAAAGCGAAGGCCCATAGTAAGTAAACGAAAAGTAACAATATGTATTATAATTTTAACATATTTCATGAAGCCGAGTCTACAATTTTTGCAAGTCAATAACAATTTTTAGCAATTTTGCAAAAATATTTTATAGAATTTTGCAAGTTAATAACAATTTTTGCAGGTCAAAACAATTTTTAGCAATTTGCAAAAATATTTTTTATAAATTTTGCAAGTTAATAACAATTTTTGCAAGTCAAAAAAATTTTGCAAGTCAAAACAATTTTTGCAAGTCAAAACAATTTTAGCAATTTTGCAAAAAATTTTATAGAATTTTTGCAAGTTAATAACAATTTTTGCTATGTTAAATAACAGTGTTATGTTAATTAAAATTTCTTCGTTTCTTCGCATAATTATGGAACGCGACGGGGCAAACGCTGCACAAAGTGCAATTTGAAGTGCCGAACTGTAAATAAACTACATTCGCACACTTGCGGCGGCTCCTGAAGTGTTCGAAATGTTCATTCCTAGGAAGGAATCGGCAGGCAATAGCTGCACATGCGCAGCCACTTAGGGGTAAGTGAAAAATAATATCATTTATAAGATGGGGCGCGGCTCCTAGAGGTAGCCAATAAGAAACGTGTATTAAAAGTCATATCGGCTCTGGAAACTCGCTTCCCGAGCCGATGTACAGTAAAGGAAATGCAGGGGTCATATAATTTGTTAAATTTTCTTGTTTTCTTACAGAACATTTTCAATGCGACCTTTGCGAGCTTAATGGCAAAACCAGAGGTCCATTGCTAATCATAAAGCGAAGGCCCATAGTAAGTAAACGAAAAGTAACAATATGTATTATAATTTTAACATATTTCATGAAGCCGAGTCTACAATTTTTGCAAGTCAATAACAATTTTAGCAATTTTGCAAAAATATTTTATAGAATTTTTGCAAGTTAATAACAATTTTTGCAGGTCAAAAACAATTTTTAGCAATTTTGCAAAAATATTTTTATAAATTTTGCAAGTTAATAACAATTTTTGCAAGTCAAAAAAATTTTGCAAGTCAAAAACAATTTTGCAAGTCAAAACAATTTTTTAGCAATTTTGCAAAAAATTTTATAGAATTTTTGCAAGTTAATAACAATTTTGCAGGTCAAAACCAATTTTTAGCAATTTTGCAAAAATATTTTTATAATTTCTTGCAGGTCACTAACAATTTTTGCAGGTCACTAACAATTTTTATCAATTTTGCAAAAATATTTTTATAATTTCTTGCAGGTCACTAACAAGTTTTGCAGGTCACTAACAATTTTTATCAATTTTGCAAAAATATTTTTATAATTTCTTGCAGGTCACTAACAATTTTTGCAGGTCACTAACAATTTTTGCCAGTCACTAACATTAGCTATGTTATATAACAGTCTTATGTTAAATAACAGTAACTTGCGTATGCAATGTCAGTTATCTGCAAGTCACTAACATAAGCTATGTTAAATAACAGTGTTATGTTAAATAACAGTAACTGGCAACCAAATCAAATTCCCGTGTGCTTTGAACCGTTTCTTCGCATAATTATGGAACGCGACGGGGCAAACGCTGCACAAAGTGCAATTTGAAGTGCCGAACTGTAAATAAACTACATTCGCACACTTGCGGCGGCTCCCTGAAGTGTTCGAAATGTTCATTCCTAGGAAGGAATCAGCAGGCAATAGCTGCACACATGCGCAGCCACTTAGGGGTAAGTGAAAAATAATATCATTTATAAGATGGGGCGCGGCTCCTAGAGGTAGCCAATAAGAAACGTGTATTAAAAGTCATATCGGCTCTGGAAACTCGCTTCCCGAGCCGATGTACAATAAAGGAAATGCAGGGGTCATATAATTTGTTAAATTTTCTTGTTTTCTTACAGAACATTTTCAATGCGACCTTTGCGAGCTTAATGGCAAAACCAGAGGTCCATTGCTAATCATAAAGCGAAGGCCCATAGTAAGTAAACGAAAAGTAACAATATGTATTATAATTTTAACATATTTCATGAAGCCGAGTCTACAATTTTTGCAAGTCAATAACAATTTTTAGCAATTTTGCAAAAATATTTTATAGAATTTTTGCAAGTTAATAACAATTTTTGCAGGTCAAAACAATTTTTAGCAATTTTGCAAAAATATTTTTATAAATTTTGCAAGTTAATAACAATTTTTGCAAGTCAAAAAATTTTTGCAAGTCAAAACAATTTTGCAAGTCAAAACAATTTTTAGCAATTTGCAAAAAATTTTATAGAATTTTGCAAGTTAATAACAATTTTTGCTATGTTAAATAACAGTGTTATGTTAATTAAAATTTCTTCGTTTCTTCGCATAATTATGGAACGCGACGGGGGCAAACGCTGCACAAAGTGCAATTTGAAGTGCCGAACTGTAAATAAACTACATTCGCACACTTGCGGCGGCTCCCTGAAGTGTTCGAAATGTTCATTCCTAGGAAGGAATCGGCAGGCAATAGCTGCACATGCGCAGCCACTTAGGGGTAAGTGAAAAATAATATCATTTATAAGATGGGGCGCGGCTCCTAGAGGTAGCCAATAAGAAACGTGTATTAAAAGTCATATCGGCTCTGGAAACTCGCTTCCCGAGCCGATGTACAGTAAAAGAAATGCAGGGGTCATATAATTTGTTAAATTTTCTTGTTTTCTTACAGAACATTTTCAATGCGACCTTTGCGAGCTTAATGGCAAAACCAGAGGTCCATTGCTAATCATAAAGCGAAGGCCCATAGTAAGTAAACGAAAAGTAACAATATGTATTATAATTTTAACATATTTCATGAAGCCGAGTCTACAATTTTTGCAAGTCAATAACAATTTTTAGCAATTTTGCAAAATATTTTATAGAATTTTTGCAAGTAATAACAATTTTGCAAGTCAATAACAATTTTCTAGCAATTTTGCAAAAATATTTTTAGAATTTTTGCAAGTTAATAACAATTTTTGCAAGTTAACATTTTTTGCAGGTCAAAAACAATTTTTAGCAATTTTGCAAAAATATTTTTATAATTTTGCAAGTTAGTAACAATTTTTGCAAGTCAATAACAATTTTTTAGCAATTTTGCAAAAAATATTTTTTAGAATTTTGTGCAAGTTAATAACAATTTTTTGCAGGTCAAAAACAATTTTTTAGCAATTTTGCAAAAAATATTTTTTATAATTTTTTGCAAGTTAATAACAATTTTTTGCTATGTTAAATAACAGTGTTATGTTAATTAAAATTTCTTCGTTTCTTCGCATAATTATGGAACGCGACGGGGGCAAACGCTGCACAAAGTGCAATTTGAAGTGCCGAACTGTAAATAAACTACATTCGCACACTTGCGGCGGCTCCCTGAAGTGTTCGAAATGTTCATTCCTAGGAAGGAATCGGCAGGCAATAGCTGCACACATGCGCAGCCACTTAGGGGGTAAGTAATAAATAATATCATTTATAAGATGGGGCACGGCTCCTAGAGGCAGCCAATAGGAAACGTGTATTAAAAAGTCATATCGGCTCTGGAAACTCGCTTCCCGAGCCGATGTACAGTAAAGGAAATGCAGGGGTCATATAATTTGTTAAATTTTGTTGTTTTCTTACAGAACATTTTCAATGCGACCTTTGCGAGTTTAATGGCAAAAACCAGAGGTCCATTGCTAATCATAAAGCGAAGGCCCATAGTAAGTAAACGAAAAGTAACAATATGTATTATAATTTTAACATATTTCATAGTTCCGCAGGCGCAGCAACAGGTACAGCAGGTGCAGCAGCTGGCTGAGGAAGACGTGTCAATGATGTCAATGCCCTCGCCTGCCGTCCAGCAGGCTGAGGATGAGGCCATCTCTATGTCCTCGCCTGCCTCACCATGGCGCCCCGTCAAAAATTGGCGGAACCGCCTAGCTTTGAGTAGGAGGGTACCTACCTACAAGAGCGCGGGTCCCAGGATGCCCTCGCCTGCCGTCCAGCAGGTTGAGGATGAGGTCGTCTCAATGCCCTTGCCTGCCGTCCAGCAGGCTGAGGATGAGGCCGTCCCGGTGCCCTCGCCTGCCTCACCATGCCGCCCCGTAAGAGATAATGCGGGTTGTTGTACAGTATGTGGTAAAAGTGGGACTGATGCATAAGTGCGGGACAGAGGAATTTAAATGCCCTGTCTATCAATGTAAATATTTGGGCAGTTCCGCATACGGACTATCCGTACACAACGAAAAAGCCATATAAAGGAGAATCCAAAGTATTTCTATATTATGTATATTATATATTATATCATATTATATTACTAGCTAACCCAGCCACGCGTTGCAGCGGCGGACCCGACAGACACCCGTGATAGGGTGTTGTAAAAAAAAATTAAAAACATTATATAAGGATTTAAAAGTAAACGTTTTATTGTTTATCATGAGAATCATAATTATTAACAAATCACTGTAGTGCTTTATGAAACACGATGTTTTTGTTTGATTACCATAGCCATAGATGTACTTCTCAGAACGCAGTTTGGTTGCTCTTCACTTAAGTACCTTGTGATAAACGATATTTTTGTTTTATTATCATGCGCAAAAACAAACAACGCAGATGGTCTTCCGACCCGTGAACATGCCACGTATAATTGGCCATGAGAAAAACATGGATTTTCTAGGTTTAAGCCACAAACTTTTAAGGATTGGGCTTGTGATTTGTTAATGGTCATTGCAAATGCAAGACGTATCGGAAATTGAAGTCTTTTAAATTCAAAGGGCATATCGTTTGGGATAATCGGGATTCTCGGAATAAGAATTTCCTCACCTTTGAATTTTCCTATCATTATCGTGGCGTAAATGACATTGTTCATCAATTTTTTAACCACCAAACGCGTACCGTTGCACAGTTTTGGTTGGTTTATGTTTCGAGAAATCTTCAGCAGATATATCATTAAGCAATGTAACTCTCATGTTTGTTGTCAGCTGCAGTTTCTTCACATAGCGCCATAGATTTGACGATTTGAGGCAAGCGTTTATTTCGTCGGCAGCCGTAGATCTTGGAATTACTGGCAGTGTTTGGCGGAAATCGCCAGACAGTAAAATCATTGCTCCTCCAAAACATCTCGAGTCATTGCGTAAATCTTTTAATGTTCGGTTTAGAGCTTCTAATGCACGTTTATGCGCCATTGTGCATTCGTCCCATATGATAATTTTCGATGCCGCTAAAACTTTGGCCATTGCTGAGTGTTTTGCAATATTACACGTTGGTTCTTCAATAGTTTGAAGATTTAACGGTAATTTTAATGCTGAATGAGCCGTACGGCATCCTTCTAACAATGTGGCTGCTATTCCAGAAGAAGCAACTGCAACCGCTATGTTGGATCTCGCCCGAACAGTTGCTAAAACTAATGACAAAAGGAATGTCTTGCCAGTTCCACCAGGGGCATCTAGGAAATATAAACCACCATTTTCATCATCGATTGCCTTCATTATAGTATCATAAGCTTCCTTTTGTTGGTAATTCAACATGGGTACATTCGTTTGAACTACTAAATCTAATTCCTGGTGATCATATTCACGTTCCCGTTCCAATTCTCGATTAAATGCGTCATTCATTTGACGATATGGCGCTGGCATTCCCAACCTGATTAATAAATTACCGCACATAAGGTAACACATATCTTCGATCAAGAGTAAAGCACGATTATGTATCTCCTCATTCATCTCAATATCGTGATTTCTGGAACTGACACGAATTTGATGTAAAATATCTTCTGACATATTATCCTTGTATTTGTGCCACAGGTTACATGGGTTTGATGGAAAACATGTCGAAATTATGATAGCGAATAATGTGCGTATCAGACTTGGAGACGCAGAAATAATGGCTTCAGCGATTGTCGTATCCCAATGAGTATCGTTTTCTAATAATTTCAATTCTTCACATGCAGCACGATATGTTGAAAATACTACACCATTAACAGTTCGTAGTGTCTCAAATGACGTTGGCCCACGCACATTTACCAGTAACAACCGCAAATAGAAACATTCATCATTCTTTGGATGAACTGTATACATACGACCAAGAGCATCAGTAGAACGCACATCTGGATACCCAGGCACCGCATCGCCTTGCTTCCGTCTTTGAAAATTCTTCGATGAAGCATTCCAAGTATAATAGCGTGGCATCTCCGAGTAAAGCAAAGTTCGTGCAAACAGATCGCTTTGGCAGATTGCAAAAACTTGTCAATGTAGTTGCTGGAGGTGTTTCAGCACGTTGCATAGCATTCGAAGCCGTGAAATATACTCGTTGACCATTCTCCAGATGCACCGCCAAATGCATAACAGTTGTATGAAGTTCGTGAATGGGAAATGAGTATACGCCAAATCGCTTCATTACAGTTCACATAACGACCAACTTGATAGCGTGAAATTTCATCGTTGGTGTTCGAGGATTGCAATCCAAAACCGCCATATCACTGCCTTTCGTGACATATTTGCAAATATATTTTATTGACTTAACTGAATTGCAGTATTCAACGTTGCAATGTGTCTTGAACGTTTTAGAAATAAGTGGCGAATATGGAACAATCCAACTGTTGTCGACAACGAAATCCATTCTTTTCACTTTCGTTGTGACAGTTCGACCGTTGTCATCTGGTGATCGACGCCGACACCGGATAACCATCGTTGCCAGTGACAGTCTCCGCCGTTAATTTCCGTGGATATCGTTTAGAGCATTTTCCATCGACCATGCAAGGTGATTGGGGATTGATGGCACCACACGGTCCATGAATCATATTAGTAGTAACTACATCATGTAGGTCTGGATCGACTTCATGATCAGGAATCTCGGCACATATGATATCATCTATTTGGTCAGGCTGAATTCTTTCCACTAACCAAATAAGAATGTGTGCGTGCGGCAGGCCTCGCTTTTGCCATTCGATTGAATACATCCAGCATCGAGTATTTCCAAAGACGCGTTGTTTAACAATAAAGTTCATCAGGGACCGAATTTTTGCCTGAATATACGTGCTGTGATGTCGTGTCTATCACTTGATGTTTGTCCGGGAAGCAGCAATTGAGTAATTTCTATCCATTTTGGATTACACGTAAAAGTAATAAAGAGATCTGGCCGACCGTAATGACGCACATATGTCATTGCATCCTGTGCATATTCATGCATATGACGTGGACTACCAATGTACGTCGCCGGCAGAATAGTTAATCTACCAATATTAGCTGCATTTCCTTCAGTACTAACTGCATCACGTAAATGGATGTACTCCTCAGAACGCAGTTTGGCTTGGTTGAACCTAATGAATGTTAAACGTTCCGTTTCTATTTTTACATACATGTCAACGCAATACTGCTGAAACAATCGACGAAACCGCAGCAAATAGTTGTCAGCATTTTGACGAATCATCAAACGATATGCGTAATAATTCATTGAGCTAACTTTCTTTGTGGTTTCTTCACCATTCAATGGATTTATCATTTTAATATTAAAATAATATCCATCTTCTCCTTGCCAAAACATCAGATATATGTTGTAGTTGCCCAGTATTGCGACGTGTAAGCACAATATCGCGTTTTTCAAATTGTTCACCAACAATCAGGATGGCAACTTCGTCTAATGTTGGAGCATTAAATGTGCGTTCGTGTGTTCCAGATGGTCGTTTATCTGCTTTGATGACAACTTTATAGTCATCATTTGGCTTGCGCTCTAAAGCACTCTTAAACAACCTGACCAACGCATGATGTTCATGAAGCAGACACTGCAAGTCTTGAAGAATTGCTCGCTTCATTCCTGCATTGATCCCTAGGCGTCGATCAAGTTGTTCTTCCATGTTGCCCATAAAATATATTTGTAAAATTTATTCTGTGTATCTTCGAAAGGTAGTAATGATCCAATTCGATGGTGAATCTGTCCTTGTATCTTAAATGTCGGATTAAATCCTCGTTCTTCGATAATATCTGCCCCAAATGACGTCATTTGGAAACAACCATTGTATTTTTGAGTGTTTGCAAGAAAGTGGCGTGATTCTTGTGTTTCGCCACGAAGCAATGAATACAATGGCTCATGTGGCGGAGTCAACAACGGCAATTTCACTTTACCATTAAGGCAGCATAATCCAGCCGTTTCTCCGGAAAACTTTAATGCACCACAATACTCACAAACAACATCCATTTGCCCAATGCAAACGCTACGATGCAAGCTGTAATCGACGCGGCAATCGTATCGAAAAGCTGCTCGATTCAAATCAGCTCTTGATAAATATCATCTGCGTCGCAAATCATCTATTTGTTGACCTCTGTTGTTCGCTCGACGATTCCGCATTGCCAACCGAGCTGTTTCACGGGCTGCTTCACTTTGCTCTTGTGATTGAGAAGCACGAAGTCGAGCCATACTTTCGCGGCGCTGTTCACGTGTATGTTCTTCAGTTCTTTCATTTGCAGTATTTCGTTGCTGTGTATACACTTGTTGCTGGCTTGCATGTCTTGTGCGGCGGCCGATGTTTCCACGTCGTCTTCTAGGCATTTTAGACTATGGACAGACTGGTGAATTTAACCTCAAATGCACAATCCTCATAGTTTACACAGATCAACTTACCACCTTCAAGACAAATGGTTGCTGTTGAAATTTAATAAAAGTTTGCACAATAAACGTGTTTCCAACTGAACTGTTAACAAACGAATAAATTTTACAACAAAACTGAACAATAAACGTGTTTCCAATCGAACTGTTAACAAACGAATAACTTTTACCCCAAAACTGAACAGATTACAATAAGAAGCTGTCAAACAATGTAACAATCTGTAATCGAATGGTTACTTGATTAGAGATTTTTGTTAAAGTTGTAAAAAACTTTCCCGGTTTTTCTGCATTCCTGTTGAACATTTTCCTGAATTTTGTTTGTGGTAAACCTTTCCCTGGCGTTCTTGAGATATAAAATCAGTAACTAACACGACTTTCTTTTATATATATAGATATATATATTTCCTATTATTTCAGTATTTCATGCATCAGGTCGACAAGTTATGAGTGCTACTGTTGGTCCCAAAATCAATAAAAGGTATATAGATATATATATATATATATATATATATATATATATATATATATATATATATATATATATATATATATATATATATATATATATATATATATATATATATATATATATATATATATATATACCTTTTTATTGATTTTATTAGCACTCATATTTCGAATGCATAATACTGAAATTTCGCGTTGTCATGGCATCACGTGTGAACGGCTGATTTCGATAATTCTTTTTTAAATGTTCGTTGAGTTCAAGGATGGTTTTACGGCGAGAAACATTCGAATAATTGCCGGAAAAACCCTTTAAACAGCCATGTTAGAGTTGAGCCAGGCCTAGAGCTGAATTTTGCAAAATCTTAGTAGGCTACATTTAAAATTCAGTAGGAAAAATAATTATATTCAACGTATAAATGAAATTATTTAGTTATCCGGCGCGCGTTGCTACGATAGCAACTAAAATACATTAAAACATAAATATTCAATTCAGCTTATAAATCAAAACAGTTTTTTAACTATTTAAATCGTAAATTTTTAAAATGCCTGCAAGTCGCAGAGGAGCTTCCATAGGCCGTCAAACACGTAGATCTGAAAGAATACGAAATGCAAGAACAACACAAAATTCAGCAAAATAATGCCAATGTGCGTGTGAACATGTCGCATTAAGCTGAATCACAAGATGCACGAAATGAACGAAATGCACAATGAAGAATAGAACTGTGTAAATTATGTGGATTGTGCATTTGACGTAAAATTCACCAGTCTAAGTCTAAAATGTCTAGAGGACGACGTGCGAACATCGGCCGCCGCACACGACATGAAAGCCAGCAAGAAGTGTATACACATAACTTAAGCGAAAAAGACTAAATACAATAAGAGAAAAGGCCCGATTGATACAACGCGTGAGTACACGAATATCATTGGCATCATATAATCGCTTGACATTCCAATATGATCCCACTGCGAACTACAGTGATGATGACAATTAAGATATTGGACCAATGACGACTTTATGCCGGCTGGATTGTGCTGCGCAAGTGGAAAATTCAAACTGGATATTTCTTTTTATAAATGTTTGTGGAAGTCCAAGGATGGTTCTTACGGAAAAAATATTAAGAAAATCTCTCAGAAATATTGAAAAGTATACATTTAATTTTGCATATTTTAAAAACGCGTTACGAATGTCAATTTTTTTATACGAATGTCAAGTTTTATACAATGTAAGTTGACAGCTTCATATCGATTTTTGGTAACTTTTGGTGACTACATAATATTACAATTTGGTTATACAGAAAATATATGAGCTTTTTATACCCTTGCAGAGGGTATTATAATTTGCCATATTTGCAACGCAGTGAAGGAGGCATCTCCGACCCCATAAAGTATATATATTCTTGATCAGCATCACCAGCCGAGTCGATCTAGCCATGTCCGTCTGTCTGTCCGTCTGTCTGTCGGTTTCTACGCGAACTAGTCTCTCAGTTTTTGAGCTATCGGGCTGAAATTTTCAGCATAGTATTATTTCTTTAGCACGCAGTATATATGTCGGAACGGCCGAAATCGGACCACTATATCCTATAGCTGCCATAGGAATGATGGCGAAATTTATGTAAAAAAAATTTTAACTTCTCTGTTTTTCAACGAATTTTTATAAACTTCGAGATATAGTCGTTATTTATAGTTCTTGAATTACGGTTTTAATTTCATTAAGATCGGACAACTATATCATATAGCTGCCATAGAAGGGATCGGTCGATTTATATGAAAATGTAAGATTCTACATGTAAAATGTAAAATTTACAAAATTTATATAATTTGACATTTTTTTTTACATAACCAAAATGGATCGATTTTCAATGATCCAATTGCAGACTGCAAGGGTATACAAACTTCGGTTTACCGAAGTTAGCTTTCTTTCTCGTTTGTAATAACCTCATGTAACAGTGGGTCTTCATTATTATCGGGAATTTCTGCTGATATCACATTATCAATTTCATTCGGTCTTATCCTCTCAACCAACCAAATGAAATAATTCTTGTTGAATTTCTGTCCACTTTGGATTGCATGTGAACGTGATAAACAAATCTGGTGTGCCATAATGTCGTACATAGGACATAGCATCTTGAGCATATTCATGCATATGTCGCGGACTTCCGACTTATGTTGCAGGGAGAATAGTTGTTCTGCCAACATTCTGTGCATTTCCATCAGCAGTAATGGCATCCCGAAGATGAATGTATTCCTCGGAACGGAGTTTTGCCTGGTTCAACCTGATAAATGTCAATCGTTCAGTTTCAACTTTCACATACATATCCACAGCATATTGGTGAAATAGACGCCGACATTTTAAGATGTGATTGTCCTCATTTTCCCGAACCATCAGTCTGTATGAATAATAATTCATTGAACTAACTTTTTGTTTGTTTCAGCACCTGTAACTGGATTTATCATCTTCATTGAAAAATGATAGCCGTCTTCACCTTGCCAAAATAGGATAGGATATTGTAAGGCATCATATGATCGATGTGTTTCAGACACGCGCTGAAGTTGATTATTCCGCCGATGTAAAACAATGTCTCGGTTATCTAAATTTTCATCCACAATGACAATAGCCACTTCATCAATTGTTGGCGCATTAAAACGTCCAGCATGTTGTCCTGCAGGCGCCTTATCGGCTCTGATGACAATTTTGTGATTATCTGATGGCATGCGGTCTAATGCAGTTCTGAATAATGCAATTAATTCATTATGTTGATGGAAAAATATTTGAAGTTGTTCCACAATGGATCTTTTCACTGAGTTGTTGTGTGCGCAACGCTGATCGACTTCTCTTGCTGAATTGCCCATAAAATATATTTGCAAAAAATGTATAGTCGTTATCGGGCATTGGCAATAAGGAACCTGTTCGGTGATATATTTGTCCCTGAATCTTGAAAGTAGGCATAAAATTGTCTCGAATAACTTTTGTTGCGCCAAATGATGTCATTTGAAAGCAATTATATTGCTGGATATGAGTCAAAAAGTGATTGGAATCTGGCCTATTTCCGGAAACCAATGAATGTAATGGCTCTGGTGGCGTTACCAATGGCGTTAATTTGACTTGGCCGCTGGCGCAACACAATCCAGGGCCTTCATTTTTGACTTTCAATGCCTTGCAATGTGGACACACAATATTCATTAGTCCAATAGCAACAATTCGCTCTGAACTGTAATCAATTGCCACATTATAACTGAATGCAGCTCTGTGGGGATTAAACACAACATTTCTATGTTGATTTCGATTCCGTTGAAGTTCATTTCGCGCTTCGCGTTGCTCATCAGTTTGATTTGCTCGTAGATTTCTTTGACTTGCCGTATTTCGAGTTCTGCGGCTTAAATTTGTACGTCTGGTTGGTGGCATTGTTAACGAGAAAGAAAGCTAACTTCGGTAAACCGAAGTTTATATACCCTTGCAGTCAGCAATTGGATCATTGAAAATCGATCCAATTTGGTAATGTAAAAAAAAATGTCAAATTATGAAAATTTTGTATATTTTACATTTTACATGTAGAATTTTACATTTTCATATAAATCGACCGATCCCTTCTATGGCAGCTATATGATATAGTTGTCCGATCTTAATAAAATTAAAACCGTAATTCTAGAACTATAAATAACGACTATATCTCGAAGTTTATAAAAATTCGTTGAAAAACAGAGAAGTTAAAATTTTTTTTACATAAATTTCGCCATCATTCCTATGGCAGCTATAGGATATAGTGGTCCGATTTCGGCCGTTCCGACATATATACTGCGTGCTAAAGAAATAAGACTATGCTGAAAATTTCAGCCCGATAGCTCAAAAACGCGTAGAAACCGACAGACAGACAGACGGACAGACAGACGGACAGACAGACAGACAGACGGACAGACAGACAGACGGACATGGCTAGATCGACTCGGCTGGTGATGCTGATCAAGAATATATATACTTTATGGGGTCTGAGATGCCTCCTTCACTGCGTTGCAAATATCATGGCAAAATTATAATACCCTCTGCAAGGGTATAAAAACTGAAAATAACGAGAAAGAAAGCTAACTTCGGTAAACCGAAGTTTGTATACCCTTGCAGTCTGCAATTGGATCATTGAAAATCGATCCATTTTGGTTATGTAAAAAAAAATGTCAAATTATATAAATTTTGTAAATTTTACATTTTACATGTAGAATCTTACATTTTCATATAAATCGACCGATCCCTTCTATGGCAGCTATATGATATAGTTGTCCGATCTTAATGAAATTAAAACCGTAATTCAAGAACTATAAATAACGACTATATCTCGAAGTTTATAAAAATTCGTTGAAAAACAGAGAAGTTAAAATTTTTTTTACATAAATTTCGCCATCATTCCTATGGCAGCTATAGGATATAGTGGTCCGATTTCGGCCGTTCCGACATATATACTGCGTGCTAAAGAAATAATACTATGCTGAAAATTTCAGCCCGATAGCTCAAAAACTGAGAGACTAGTTCGCGTAGAAACCGACAGACAGACGGACAGACAGACGGACAGACAGACAGACGGACATGGCTAGATCGACTCGGCTGGTGATGCTGATCAAGAATATATATACTTTATGGGGTCGGAGATGCCTCCTTCACTGCGTTGCAAATATGGCAAAATTATAATACCCTCTGCAAGGGTATAAAAAGCTCTCATATATTTTCTGTATAACCAAATTGTAATATTATGTAGTCACCAAAAGTTACCAAAAATCGATATGAAGCTGTCAACTTACATTGTATAAAAACTTGACATTCGTATAAAAAAAAAATTGACATTCGTAACGCGCGTTTTTTAAAATATGCAAAATTAAATGTATACTTTTCAATATTTCTGAGAGATTTTCTTAATATTTTTTTCCGTAAGAACCATCCTTGGACTTCCACAAACATTTATAAAAAAGAAATATCCAGTTTGAATTTTCCACTTGCGCAGCACAATCCAGCCGGCATAAAGTCGTCATTGGTCCAATATCTTAATTGTCATCATCACTGTAGTTCGCAGTGGGATCATATTGGAATGTCAAGCGATTATATGATGCCAATGATATTCGTGTACTCACGCGTTGTATCAATCGGGCCTTTTCTCTTATTGTATTTAGTCTTTTTCGCTTAAGTTATGTGTATACACTTCTTGCTGGCTTTCATGTCGTGTGCGGCGGCCGATGTTCGCACGTCGTCCTCTAGACATTTTAGACTTAGACTGGTGAATTTTACGTCAAATGCACAATCCACATAATTTACACAGTTCTATTCTTCATTGTGCATTTCGTTCATTTCGTGCATCTTGTGATTCAGCTTAATGCGACATGTTCACACGCACATTGGCATTATTTTGCTGAATTTTGTGTTGTTCTTGCATTTCGTATTCTTTCAGATCTACGTGTTTGACGGCCTATGGAAGCTCCTCTGCGACTTGCAGGCATTTTAAAATTTACGATTTAAATAGTTAAAAAACTGTTTTGATTTATAAGCTGAATTGAATATTTATGTTTTAATGTATTTTAGTTGCTATCGTAGCAACGCGCGCCGGATAACTAAATAATTTCATTTATACGTTGAATATAATTATTTTTCCTACTGAATTTTAAATGTAGCCTACTAAGATTTTGTAAAATTCAGCTCTAGGCCTGGCTCAACTCTAACATGGCTGTTTAAAGGGTTTTTCCGGCAATTATTCGAATGTTTCTCGCCGTAAAAACCATCCTTGAACTCCAACGAACATTTAAAAAAAAAGAATTATCGAAATCAGCCGTTCACACGTGATGCCATGACAACGCGAAACGGGTTTCATTTTTATATATATAGATATATATATATATATATATACCTTTTTTATTGATTTTGGGACCAACAGTAGCACTCATAACTTGTCGACCTGATGCATGAAATACTGAAATAATAGGAAATATATATATCTATATATATAAAAGAAAGTCGTGTTAGTTACTGATTTTATATCTCAAGAACGGCAAAACAGATTTGGGTGTAAATTGGTAGGGAGGTTGCTTAGAGCCAGGGAAAGGTTTACCACAAACAAAATTCAGGAAAATGTTCAACAGGAATGCAGAAAAACCGGGAAAGTTTTTACAACTTTAACAAAATCTCTAATCAAGTAACCATTCGATTACAGATTGTTACATTGTTTGACAGCTTCTTATTGTAATCTGTTCAGTTTTGGGGTAAAAGTTATTCGTTTGTTAACAGTTCGATTGGAAACACGTTTATTGTTCAGTTTTGTTGTAAAATTTATTCGTTTGTTAACAGTTCAGTTGGAAACACGTTTATTGTGCAAACTTTTATTAAATTTCAACAGCAACCATTTGTCTTGATGGTGGTAAGTTGATCTGTGTAAACTATGAGGATTGTGCATTTGAGGTTAAATTCACCAGTCTGTCCATAGTCTAAAATGCCTAGAAGACGACGTGGAAACATCGGCCGCCGCACAAGACATGCAAGCCAGCAACAAGTGTATACACAGCAACGAAATACTGCAAATGAAAGAACTGAAGAACATACACGTGAACAGCGCCGCGAAAGTATGGCTCGACTTCGTGCTTCTCAATCACAAGAGCAAAGTGAAGCAGCCCGTGAAACAGCTCGGTTGGCAATGCGGAATCGTCGAGCGAACAACAGAGGTCAACAAATAGATGATTTGCGACGCAGAGGATATTTATCAAGAGCTGATTTGAATCGAGCAGCTTTTCGATACGATTGCCGCGTCGATTACAGCTTGCATCGTAGCGTTTGCATTGGGCAAATGGATGTTGTTTGTGAGTATTGTGGTGCATTAAAGTTTTCCGGAGAAACGGCTGGATTATGCTGCCTTAATGGTAAAGTGAAATTGCCGTTGTTGACTCCGCCACATGAGCCATTGTATTCATTGCTTCGTGGCGAAACACAAGAATCACGCCACTTTCTTGCAAACACTCAAAAATACAATGGTTGTTTCCAAATGACGTCATTTGGGGCAGATATTATCGAAGAACGAGGATTTAATCCGACATTTAAGATACAAGGACAGATTCACCATCGAATTGGATCATTACTACCTTTCGAAGATACACAGAATAAATTTTTACAAATATATTTTATGGGCAACATGGAAGAACAACTTGATCGACGCCTAGGGATCAATGCAGGAATGAAGCGAGCAATTCTTCAAGACTTGCAGTGTCTGCTTCATGAACATCATGCGTTGGTCAGGTTGTTTAAGAGTGCTTTAGAGCGCAAGCCAAATGATGACTATAAAGTTGTCATCAAAGCAGATAAACGACCATCTGGAACACACTAACGCACATTTAATGCTCCAACATTAGACGAAGTTGCCATCCTGATTGTTGGTGAACAATTTGAAAAACGCGATATTGTGCATACGTCGCAATACTGGGCAACTACAACATATATCTGAAACTCATCGATCATATGACGCATTGCAATACCCGCTGATGTTTTGGCAAGGAGAAGATGGATATTATTTTAATATTAAAATGATAAATCCATTGAATGGTGAAGAAACCACAAAAAAGTTAGCTCAATGAATTATTACGCATATCGTTTGATGATTCTTCAAAATGCTGACAACTATTTGCTGCGGTTTCGTCGATTGTTTCAGCAGTATTGCGTTGACATGTATGTAAAAATAGAAACGGAACGTTTAACATTCATTAGGTTCAACCAAGCCAAACTGCGTTCTGAGGAGTACATCCATTTACGTGATGCAGTTAGTACTGAAGGAAATGCAGCTAATATTGGTAGATTAACTATTCTGCCGGCGACGTACATTGGTAGTCCACGTCATATGCATGAATATGCACAGGATGCAATGACATATGTGCGTCATTACGGTCGGCCAGATCTCTTTATTACTTTTACGTGTAATCCAAAATGGATAGAAATTACTCAATTGCTGCTTCCCGGACAAACATCAAGTGATAGACACGACATCACAGCACGTATATTCAGGCAAAAATTCGGTCCCTGATGAACTTTATTGTTAAACAACGCGTCTTTGGAAATACTCGATGCTGGATGTATTCAATCGAATGGCAAAAGCGAGGCCTGCCGCACGCACACATTCTTATTTGGTTAGTGGAAAGAATTCAGCCTGACCAAATAGATGATATCATATGTGCCGAGATTCCTGATCATGAAGTCGATCCAGACCTACATGATGTAGTTACTACTAATATGATTCATGGACCGTGTGGTGCCATCAATCCCCAATCACCTTGCATGGTCGATGGAAAATGCTCTAAACGATATCCACGGAAATTAACGGCGGAGACTGTCACTGGCAACGATGGTTATCCGCTGTATCGGCGTCGATCACCAGATGACAACGGTCGAACTGTCACAACGAAAGTGAAAAGAATGGATTTCGTTGTCGACAACAGTTGGATTGTTCCATATTCGCCACTTATTTCTAAAACGTTCAAGACACATTGCAACGTTGAATACTGCAATTCAGTTAAGTCAATAAAATATATTTGCAAATATGTCACGAAAGGCAGTGATATGGCGGTTTTGGATTGCAATCCTCGAACACCAACGATGAAATTTCACGCTATCAAGTTGGTCGTTATGTGAACTGTAATGAAGCGATTTGGCGTATACTCTCATTTCCCATTCACGAACGTCATACAACTGTTATGCATTTGGCGGTGCATCTGGAGAATGGTCAACGAGTATATTTCACGGCTTCGAATGCTATGCAACGTGCTGAAACACCTCTAGCAACTACATTGACAAGTTTTTTTGCAATCTGCCAAAGCGATCTGTTTGCACGAACTTTGCTTTACTCGGAGATGCCACGTTATTATACTTGGAAGAAGAATTTTCAAAGACGGAAGCAAGGCGATGCGGTGCCTGGGTATCCAGATGTGCGTTCTACTGATGCTCTTGGTCGTATGTATACAGTTCATCCAAAGAATGATGAATGTTTCTATTTGCGGTTGTTACTGGTAAATGTGCGTGAGCCAACGTCATTTGAGACACTACGAACTGTTAATGGTGTAATATTTTCAACATATCGTGCTGCATGTGAAGAATTGAAATTATTAGAAAACGATACTCATTGGGATACGACAATCGCTGAAGCCATTATTTCTGCGTCTCCAAGTCAGATACGCACATTATTCGCTATCATAATTTCGACATGTTTTCCATCAAACCCATGTAACCTGTGGCACAAATACAAGGATAATATGTCAGAAGATATTTTACATCAAATTCGTGTCAGTTCCAGAAATCACGATATTGAAATGAATGAGGAGATACATAATCGTGCTTTACTCTTGATCGAAGATATGTGTTACCTTATGTGCGGTAATTTATTAACAAGGTTGGGAATGCCAGCGCCATATCGTCAAATGAATGACGCATTTAATCGAGAATAGGAACGGGAACGTGAATATGATCACCAGGAATTAGATTTAGTAGTTCAAACGAATGTACCCATGTTGAATTACCAACAAAAGGAAGCTTATGATACTATAATGAAGGCAATCGATGATGAAAATGGTGGTTTATATTTCCTAGATGCCCCTGGTGAAACTGGCAAGACATTCCTTTGTCATTAGTTTTAGCAACTGTTCGGGCGAGATCCAACATAGCGGTTGCAGTTGCTTCTTCTGGAATAGCAGCCACATTGTTAGAAGGATGCCGTACGGCTCATTCAGCATTAAAATTACCGTTAAATCTTCAAACTATTGAAGAACCAACGTGTAATATTGCAAAACACTCAGCAATGGCCAAAGTTTTAGCGGCATCGAAAATTATCATATGGGACGAATGCACAATGGCGCATAAACGTGCATTAGAAGCACTGAACCGAACATTAAAAGATTTACGCAATGACGAGATGTTTTGGAGGAGCAATGATTTTATTGTCTGTCGATTTCCGCCAAACACTGCCAGTAATTCCAAGATCTACGGCTGCCGACGAAATAAACGCTTGCCTCAAATCGTCAAATCTATGGCGCTATGTGAAGAAACTGCAGCTGACAACAAACATGAGAGTTACATTGCTTAATGATATATCTGCTGAAGATTTCTCGAAACATAAACCAACCAAAACTGTGCAACGGTACGCGTTTGGTGGTTAAAAAATTGATTTACGCCACGATAATGATAGGAAAATTCAAAGGTGAGGAAATTCTTATTCCGAGAATCCCGATTATCCCAAACGATATGCCCTTTGAATTTAAAAGACTTCAATTTCCGATACGTCTTGCATTTGCAATGACCATTAACAAATCACAAGCCCAATCCTTAAAAGTTTGTGGCTTAAACCTAGAAAATCCATGTTTTTCTCATGGCCAATTATACGTGGCATGTTCACGGGTCGGAAGACCATCTGCGTTGTTTGTTTTGCGCATGATAATAAAACAAAAATATCGTTTATCACAAGGTACTTAAGTGAAGAGCAACCAAACTGCGTTCTGAGAAGTACATCTATGGCTATGGTAATCAAACAAAAACATCGTGTTTCATAAAGCACTACAGTGATTTGTTAATAATTATGATTCTCATGATAAACAATAAAACGTTTACTTTTAAATCCTTATATAATGTTTTTTTAATTTTTTTTTTACAACACCCTATCACGGGTGTCTGTCGGGTCCGCCGCTGCAACGCGTGGCTGGGTTAGCTAGTAATATAATATAATATAATATATAATTTACATAATATAGAAATACTTTGGATTCTCCTTTATATGGCTTTTTCGTTGTGTACGGATAGTCCGTATGCGGAACTGCCCAAATATTTACATTGATAGACAGGGCATTTAAATTCCTCTGTCCCGCACTTATGCATCAGTCCCACTTTTACCACATACTGTACAACAACCCGCATTATCTCTTACGGGGCGGCATGGTGAGGCAGGCGAGGGCACCGGGACGGCTCATCCTCAGCCTGCTGGACGGCAGGCAAGGGCATTGAGACGACCTCATCCTCAACCTGCTGGACGGCAGGCGAGGGCATCCTGGGACCCGCGCTCTTGTAGGTAGGTACCCTCCTACTCAAAGCTAGGCGGTTCCGCCAATTTTTGACGGGGCGCCATGGTGAGGCAGGCGAGGACATAGAGATGGCCTCATCCTCAGCCTGCTGGACGGCAGGCGAGGGCGTCGGGACCACCTCTCCCTCAACCTGCTGGACGGCAGGCGAGGACATTGAGATGGCCCCCTCCTCAGCCTGCTGGACGGCAGGCGAGGGCATTGACATCATTAAAATGTCTTCCTCAGCCAGCTGCTGCACCTGCTGTGCCTGTTGCTGCGCCTGCGGAACTATGAAATATGTTAAAATTATAATACATATTGTTACTTTTCGTTTACTTACTATGGGCCTTCGCTTTATGATTAGCAATGGACCTCTGGTTTTTGCCATTAAACTCGCAAAGGTCGCATTGAAAATGTTCTGTAAGAAAACAAGAAAATTTAACAAATTATATGACCCCTGCATTTCCTTTACTGTACATCGGCTCAGGAAGCGAGTTTCCAGAGCCGATATGACTTTTTAATACACGTTTCTTATTGGCTACCTCTAGGAGCCGCGCCCCATCTTATAAATGATATTATTTTTCACTTACCCCCTAAGTGGCTGCGCATGTGTGCAGCTATTGCCTGCCGATTCCTTCCGAGGAATACACATTTGGAGCACTTCAGGGATCCGCAAGTGTGCGAATGTAATTTATTTAAAGATCGGCATTTTAAATTGCACTTCGTGCAGCGTTTGCTTCCGTCGCGTTCCATAATTATGCCAAGTACTTATTAACACGATCAAAATCACAATTCAATTAAAACGGTTCAAAGCTCTACATGGGAATTTGGTTGCCAGATCAATGAAAAGCATATGCAAGTCACTGTTATTAAGCATAACGACGGCCTGCTAGCAAGTCACTGTTATTAAACATAACAACGGCCTGCTAATATGTTAGTGACCTGCTGAAATGTTATTGACTTGCTAAAAATTTGTTATTGACCTGCAAAAATTTCTAAAAAATAGTTATTACAAAATTGCAAAAAAATGTTATTGATCCGCTAAAATTGATAAAAAAATTGTTATTTTAATAATTCACAATTGTTGAAAAACTAAATATACTTTAATTTGGCTTTGGTATTTGTATGGATATTTTATAAAGTAAGATGTGAATTTATCTTGAAGGTTATACATAAATTTCTGAGGTTATTTTAGGTATCTCTCTTTAATTTTTGGTTCTGCTTGAGAGCCTGTTTTGAGAGTTTTATAAAAAAATATAATATATATAGTCTTTAGATTCATAAGTTCCTCCTTTGACAATGTGAACACGCAAAAATTTGCCGGAAACGATATTGATCCAGTCGAAACATCAACAGGAATTTCGCCATTGCCAAGTGCCAGCAGTTGTCTCGAGAATTCAGCAGCGGACGGGTCATTCTGCAATGTGACTCTCATTTTCGTGGTTAATTTCAGCTTTTTGACATATCTCCACAATGAAGACGATTTAAGGCATGCATTAACTTCATCGGCAGCCGTAGATTTCGGGATGACGGGAAGCGTTTGACGAAAATCTCCGGACAGCAATATCAAAGACCCACCAAATAGTTTCGAATCACCGCGTAAATCTTTCATCGTTCGGTCAACTGCCTCCAAAGCTCGCTTATGCGCCATCGTGCATTCATCCCAAATGATGATTTTGCATTCTCGCATCAATTTCGCTGTCGCCGAATTCTTGCTTATTGTGCATGTTGGCTTGTCAACCGTGAGAAGATTCATGGGCAGCTTCAAAGCGGAATGTGCAGTTCGACCGCCTTCCAACAACGTGGCAGCAATGCCAGATGATGCAACAGCCAACGCAATTTGAGATCTTGATCAAATCGTTGCCAGAATCAACGAAATGACCAATGTCTTGCCTGTCCCACCAGGAGCATCGAGAAAGTATAAGCCTCCCGATCCATCGTCAACTACATCTTACCGTTTCTTCACACATTTCAAATATCTATGTAGATCCCGCCAAGAACAATAATTTACACAAAATAAGAGTCCAAGAGTATAGAAGAGATAAAGTTAGAGTAATTAAATTTGTAGAGTCAAATTCAATAATAAGGGATTTGGGCAATATAAAGTATTTGCATAAATAAAGGTCTGGAGGGCAGTAGCTCCCTCGATGTCATATTTGGTTATGACTTAGGTGAGCACGGTGAGATGTCACGCTCGGTGGCTGAGATGAAGGCGTTTGAGGCGTTTCTAATTGTATTGAATTTGTAAAAGCAGATAAAGCCTGTCGGGAATTTATTGTAAAACGAAAATTGTTCTATGACATTTTTTTATATTAAACACAATAAGTTTAATGTTTTTCAACATATAAAATGTCAAAGAAAAAAATTTTTTTTTACAATAAATTCCTAATATACTGTATAAATATTGGGAGTTTTAAGACAGTAAGGCATTCGTTTAATTATTGGTTTAAAGTTTAAGTGTAATATAAAAAATACTTTTCTCAAAATTTGCGAAATATTTTACTTTTATCAGTCCAACCTGCAACCAATATGTTAAATGTAAAATGCTTCACAATGTTAAAATTTTTCTTTTAATCGTTTTAAAACACTTATAACGGCGATTATTTAATTTTTATCTTACTTCAACTTAATTTTGTAAATTTTTGTTTATTTAACAAAACTTAGCTTTTTTTTCATAGCTAAATCCGGCAGTTCATCACATCTAGCAAAGTTAACAGACCATCTAAAAGCGCTGTCCAACACTGTACCTTTAATCTAGTAGAAATCTGGCCAAAAATTTTAAAAAATTTCTCATTTTACTTAACTTTGAAAATCCACGATAAATTCATTTTTCAACGGATTTCTGGAGTTGAAGGCCTGTTTGATACTTCTAGCGATTAAATTTAGAAAAAAACACGTTTTGATTTTCAACGGATTTTTTTCGAGTTTTTAGGATGCTAGCAGCATGTTAACATTTGAGTTAACAGATTAACATTTCCACTTTTTTCAAGTTTATCGACCTCCAGCACACAAAGTACTTATCCAATATACATAAAGTGTAAAAAAGTCGAAAGATTAGCTCATTACCTGTAAAATAAAACATTCGACGGCTAAATTGGTTAGCTACAACTCGAGCTATAAAATGAGAAACGTAAAATGAGCAGAATTTTTTTGTGTAAAACTTAAAAAAAAACGTATCCATAGAAAAAAAAATTAAAGCCATTTTCGTGATCTGGGGACTCAACTCTACCAGAATTTCGCATCAACAGGCTTGGAGCATTTATTTTTTTTTATTTTGTAAACTGATGTTATTAGTCTTATATCTTATTTATATTTTATTGACATTGGTGTTTTTTATTTTAGGTGTGTGGTACCCAACTGTACAGGAAGTGACAATTCTTATTGTTGTCCACCTTTTTCTAAAGAGAAGTGGATGGAAAATTTAAGAATAAGATATGTCAGGACCCGTGACAGGGTATGCCAAAAGCACTTCAGGCCTGAGTGTTTTGTCGGCGGAAAACTCAGGCATGGAAGTATGCCAACGGAAAATTTAGGTAAGTTTAATTTTTGTTATACCCTTGCAAAGGGTATTATAATTTTGACATGATATTTGCAACGCCGTGAAGGAGGCATCTCCGACCCCATTAAGTATATATATATTCTTGATCAGCATCACCAGCCGAGTCGATCTAGCCTTCTTCGTCTGTCTGTCCGTCTGTCAATTCAACTTGGCCCCCAAATTGACAGTTTACAAGTTTCCCAACGTTCAGTTTAATATTTGCTATGTAAGGAATCTTTACGATCCCTTACAAAAGCCCTAACAGAACGCAGGATCGACAGAAGAGAAAGCAATAGAAGAGATTGAGTGGGAGCGGAGAAAGGGAGAGAAAGCTTTCAGCAAAGCGGGTAGTCAGCGCATAGCGGGACACGGTTGCGCTGAGCAAGCAGTTTTGGCGGGAGAGCGGGTTGCTGAATTGGCAGCAGCAGCGCTGGAGGGAGGATTCCCTTGATCCCCTTGGTCCCGCACACCGCCAACAAATGTTTCCATCGAATCCTGGACAAGGCTGAGCTGTCCCGCCCCAAATCGTTACAAGTATATTCAGGTTTTCAATTTATTTCTTTATTTATTTTCTACGAGTGAAAAATGACTTCAAAACTTGTGACATCTTAGACCCTGCAGCCGGGGGCTGAGGCACTAATCTTGCCGGCGATATCAAACTAAGGCAATTAATCGCCGAAATGGCCATCGTTGTGACCGCTGAATCCGATGAAGGGCTTGCCAGCCCTCTGCCTCGTCCGCCTGGTCCGCCTCCTCTGCCTCGTCCGCCTGGTCCGCCTCGTCCGCCTGGTCCGCCTGGTCCGCCTCCTCTGCCTCGTCCGCCCACTCCGCCCCCTCCCCTGCCCCTAATGGCACCTTCTCCTCCTTCACCGCCAGCTGCTGCACGGGCCATCGCTCGGTTCTGAAGCCGTTTCAGTCGCCTTTTCTGCCCGTGGCGCCCAGCCCTGATACGGCATCCACGGACTCCAGAGCTCTGATCGGGTGGGAGGTTTTGGAGGTCGCTGTTTGCGACGGGTGGGCTTGCACCAGCGGTGCTGCCCCCAGTATTCACAAGTACCGCGACTCTCGCTCCAATACTTAAATTTGAATGCTAAGGATAGAATTATTAAGTTAACATGAAAAAAAAAAAATCAAAGGAAAAAACGAACTTACCTCCATAAATTATGTGCACAACAAGCACGCGGTCAAAAAGTGTGGCCATCTTTTTTAAAAATTTCAGTATCTTTTGGACTTTTTATAAAAATAATTACTGAAAAGGGTGAACGGTCGGTGATTTAGCAAGGGTCAATTAAAACATAAATTAAATAAATAATATAAGCAAGTTTAATTAGGCATTAATTTTATAATTTTATTTTATCGCATATATGCATTGGGCAACATTTTTTCGCATTGTTTTTCTTCTATTATATTGTCAACCCTTAATAAACACAAATTTTAAACCGTCATCGAAATTAAACGCACTGCTTTAAATTAAGGTTAAACATTTAAAATATATTATAGACTTTAATTTTGTATCTGAAGTTTATTTTTAATAAGCTTCAATTAAACAAAGTTCAAGAAATACAAGTGTTTGAAAACGTTTTAGTAATTTAAAGAACAGCGACACCTACTGGTCAACGTTTAAACAACGCAATCTGTATAAGATAATTTTATAAACGCGACTATAAAGTTGTATACACGTGAAATATATGTAGTTTCGGAACGTATAATTTACAATGATTGGCAATTAGGTAAAATTGGTTTATGTAGTAAATAATACTCACCAGCGCTAAACCCTTAGCTAGCTGAAAGGGTTTCATAATTCTAGTGTGACCACGTTTCATGGCGTTCACCGAAAATCCATACGAAACGGCTAAACGGCCATACTGTCAGCTGTGTTTGTTTACAATTCAAATTAAACGCCGCCAAGCCGCGTACCCAGAAATACGATGCCGCCGAGCTGCTCCTGGCGATCTGCTCTTGGCCCTGCAGCTGCTGCCACTGCTGGAGATCCCGCTAGGGAGTGTTGACCAAAAGACATATTTGTGTGTCTGGCCTCGTTCGTCTACTGCTCCTTCTTCTCGTCCAGTTGGCTGCTGCTGGATCTCTCCGCATCGTTGGGCACATCCACGTCCACCACGGCTGCTGCCACAAACTTTGCGCTTAGGTCGCCGCGCGCGGATGACATGGTGGGATTGACCTCTCTCCATGAGCTCTCCACGGAACCCAATGACGGCTGCTTGCCCAGTCCATTCCCGTTGCCACTTCCATTTCCATTCCCGTTGCCACTTCTGCTTCTTGTAGTCCTTGTATGCTTCGAAGCACCAGCATTTTGGAGTGGCAGCCAACTAAGAAAAGAATCCCAGTAGGCGACCACTGGTCAGGGACGAGCAGAGGAGAAGCAATAAGCAATTCCATAATTTTTTAATTTGGGATTTTGGACCTTTTCTATTTTATTTGCTTATTTGCCTGTTAAATTACATTTTTTAAGACTTAATTTTATTTTAATATTTTTAGTTTGTATTTATTTTATGGTCAAGATCCCACATTCAAACTTTTTTAATTGTATTGTAAATAAAATCATTTTTCCCCGCTGCAAAAACGTGCAATACGGCTTTGTTTCCTATTGCCTATCTCTATTTCGCAAGGGTATTATCAAATATTTTCATCCTCCCGGGCCACCCTGGCTAATGGTCATCCGATTTAAAAGACCTAACGCGATGTTCATTCTAGTATATACTATATATATTCTAGTATTTCTCTTAGCTTATCTGCGTAGCGACCTTACTAAGAGGCGCCGAAAGAGTGTATTTAACTCTCGCTCGCACTCTTTGGTTGCTAAATTTTAGCGCTAGTGAGTACGTAGCTTAAACAGAAAAGAATAGCAAAATAAAATTTGTAATGAGCTCTTAGATAATAATGACATTTAATGAAAATTAATAATATTATGTTACTGAGAAACTTACTTGATTATTTCTTTTAAAAGCAGAGGAGTGAACATATTAAAAGATACAATATTGTCTGCATAATATTTTCTTTAATTTTTAAAAAGAAGAAATCTTTCAACTATTCTTGCTCCTTAAAAAAAAAATAGGTTTGCGGTTTACATCATAGCTATCCGTAGAGTCGTCCAATATAAAAAAAATTAAATTGAAAAAGTTGCAAAAAAACGAGAAAGAAAGCTAACTTCGGTAAACCGAAGTTCGTATACCCTTGCAGTCAGCCATTGGATCATTGAAAATCGATCCATTTTGCTAATGTTAAAAAAAATGTCAAATTATGTACATTTTGTACATTTTTCATGTAAATCGATCGATCCCTTCTATGGCAGCTATATGATATAGTTGTCCGATCTTAATGAAATTAAAACCGTAAGTCTATAACCGTAAAAAACTGCTACATTTTGAAATTGATTGATATACGTTGAAAAACAAAAAAGTTAAATTTAAATTTTTTTAATTTTTACATTAATATCGGCATCATTCCTATGGGGTCTGAGATGCCTCCTTCCCTGCGTTGCAAATATCAGAGCAAAATTATTATACTCTCTGCAAGGGTATAAAAATATGAGATGTCTTGAACAAAACTTAAAAATTCTAACAAATTATTGCAAACAATAAAATAATCCTCTAATTCGTTTGCTTAAATAATAATAATAATAATAAAATAAATAGCACACATTTTTTATTGTTTAAGATCTGTTTATAACCTAGTACTTTATTTAACTTGTTTGAAGCTTTTTTTATAAACGTACTGTAACAATATCACAAAATACAGGCCATTCGTTGTCAATAATAATAAAATTATAAATTAGAAAGATTTTAAGTAAGAATGAGAATATTGAACATTTTAGGTTCAGTTCAAGAATTATATTCAGTTTACATTGAATAAAACGTTACAAAATGAGAGAAGCTTCGAACCTGTGAGAGAATTTACATATGTATTGGTGTATACGAATGGTTTTTTGGGTACGTGTATTGGTTGATATCGAACTCGCTCTCGACCTGCGTGACGTCACATCGAACATTTGTGTTTTATTTCTTTCTTAAGTTCCACTTCTTGTAAAAGTAATTTTTTTAAGAATACCCTTCTTATTTAGAAAAACAATAATGTCCAAACTAATTCTGGTCACATAATGCTTATGCTGAAGAATCCCTACCCTTTTCAGGCTTAAAAAACAAGCAGAAACACACATATTTAGAGAAATATATATTTTTATTTATCAAAAAGTACAATAAAGTATTTTACTTTCAAAATCCTTTAGCAAATATACCAGAAACGCCTTAAAATTAAACAATGCATTAAACAACTCTGTTTTAAAAAGCGCGCGAAGTAGAGGTGCAAACAACCGGTGGCACTATCGATAGTATCGATGGTTTGGATTCAGCTTGCACTATCGGTAGTTGTAAAAAAAATCGCGATAGTATCTTCCCCACATTTTTTCCTCGTCACTACTTTTCTTGTGATCTCAAAGCAACGTGGTATAAGCAATTGGAATTTATTGGAGTTTATTAAATAGCCAAGTTTAAACCAAACCAAGTCTAACTAGAAGTAAATGACAAGATACCAAAACTGAATAATTTGTCTGACTAGTTTTTTTACTTTTTAAATTATTACTATATTAAATCTTTAATCTTAAAATTTTTATAAAATTAATAAAGAATACCCTCAACTTTTTTGAGTATTTTATTAGATGAACACCCTTTTTTTTACAAAATTATATAGGTCGGTACTATCGCGGTAGTATTGATAGTTTGCGAAAAAAACTTGAAACTACCGCTAGTGCGAATACCGGTAGTTTGACATCTCTAGCGCGAAGGTGAATTTCTCATATTTCACCAATTTAAAGCTTATATCTGTACTCTTCTAACGCACGCGTCGCTTACGGGCAACACGGCCTATCGCTGTTGCATCGCACATTTCAACAGAGAAATTGCTCGGAAGAAAAAATTGTGGCTCTATAGCCTACTACTAAAGCCTAGTACTAAGATGAACGAAAAAAATCCATAAACGGAAAACTTCATATAAAAAAAAAGAACAAAAAGAGCACGAAGAATTTTGTGGTATTTCGTTTGGTCGGGTACTAAGATGAACGGAATTCCGTGAGCGAACCGGGTAAAACGGTTGGCAAAAGACACTAATAAACAGCTGTGATTCCGTAAGCGAACTATTTCAATTGCACATACATATTTCGTAAAGCTTAGTACGCAGATGCTCGAACAGTTCGCTGTACATGTCCTTCTCCAACTCGGTAATGAAGGATTTGTCCAGCCAGACACTGCTCTCAGCAGCAGCGGGCGCTGGCTGTCGCCTCAAACGCCTTCATCTCAGCCACCGAGCGTGACATCTCACCGTGCTCACCTAAGTCATACCCAAATATGAAATCGAGGGAGCTATTGCCCTCCAGACCTTTATTTATGCAAATATTTTATATTGCCCAAATCCTTTATTATTGAATTTGATTCTACAAATTTAATTACTCTAACTTTATCTCTTCTATACTCCTGGACTCTTATTTTGTGAAAATTATTGTTCTAGGCGGGATCTAGATATTTAAAATGTGTGAAGAAACGGTAAGAGAGAGTGAGAGCCCAATAGTTGAGAACAGGTCGTTTTAATA